>CM075007.1:6320433-6333913 GCA_037576675.1 Pangasius sanitwongsei
CCATTGTGGTGGTGTATAGAGCCAAAAATGTTAGAATTGTGTCGATGTCCCAATATTTATGGACCTGACTGTATGAGGGACAGCAACAGGTTTCCCTGTTACTCAGGGCTAAAGATAAGATCAGGGTCTCGTAGCAGGAAGTAGTTAAATTAATGAACATCAACCATTGAACTTGGAAGGTAATTCACTATAAGTGGTGCTTCCTCACAGCCAATAAGTACCTGAAGGGGCTGAAACATGACAAAATTAATTAACTGATAGTCAGTTTATCCAGGGACCAGGTTCTGAGATACAATCAGCTATTGAATGGGATGTGAACATTGTTTGGGTTTGATAGAAATGAGAAACACTTTTCAAATGGTATTTGTTATGTTCTATGGTGAAGCTAAATAATGCCTTAGAAATGTCACCTAAAGAGGTACTGTATGTCTGATTATAGGATGATAAACCTGGAGAGCAACACTGAGTTGTAACTGCTCATGTAACATCGTGACATGTAGTGACATTAAATGAAGAAACATCTGTATGTAACAAAGCACATGTGTCACATGTGACTGAGAAGCCGTGTCCTTCCCACGCGATGCCAGTAGACATATTCACTGGATGAGGAATGCAGACCTCAAACCTTGAGAACAGAGTATTCTGGGTTAATGTAAAGAAAGCCTGGAAAGTGTTTCCCTTATCAGCATTAGAGCTTGACACAGAAATGGTTGAGCAATGACACCTTAATATCATCAAAAGAATAAATCTGAGTGGAACTGTCCAGAATCTCCCCATTATATGTAGATTGAGAATTTCCCACCCCTTACCTAGATTAACAGTAACTGTAAACTCAGTACCTGAATATTAACCAAAATAGCCTATGTCTTGCTGAAGTTCCCTCAGAAAAACCTTGACCTTAAATTGATATATCTCTAATTCTCGGATTTTGACCTTAGGAGGTGAATCAGTGGTTATACCAGTGACTGAGTTATAGATTCTACATGCTTTCCCCACACTGTAGGAGAATTAGATTTTTTTCATATTCCCAATCAAATATCCCTGAGGCCCAGTGGGCACATATGTATTGTGGTATAATGTGAATCCAGTGACTGTGACTATCTGGAAATCAGTCATACTGCCTGAAGGTGTTAACTGATGTGTAGAATCAGTCTTTTGTACTGTGATGACGGCAAGGACGGATGGGTCTTGCATCAGCACAGCGCACACAGGCAGCAGATTGATTCTGTCATCTAGAAAGTACTTTGACAGGATGACTCACTCACTAAAAGGTTCCTTCACTTGGGATCATTGGTCAGGACTTATGTTTAATGCCTGGAAAATCTTGTAATGTGGAGTGAGTCATGACTGAAGGACAATTTAAGACAAAAAAATGTGAATTCTGCCATACAGTATGGAGTCTTTCACCTTTTCAATTAAATGAAATCATCAGTTAAATTAAGTATACAATTTGTGATGTAGATATGCATGTCATTCTTTCATTCATTCATTTATTCATTCATTTATTCACTTATTCATTCAATTAATCAGTAATTGAGCCATCCAGTTCTGGGTCACTGCTCCACCAGGTGTGAGGCAGGAACACACCATGGATGGTACCATGCACACACACACACACACACACACATTTGCACTAGGGACATTCCAGCTACAGGCATGTTTTTGACAGTGGGAGGAAACTCATGCAGACACAGCGAGTGAAACTGCACCCAGACTGTGAACCAGCCTCAGGATCGATTATCATCACAGTGAAACAAAGTGACATTTTGTTATTGATTTTGATCGATTTGTCCTTTTTTCTACAAAAGCCCAAAGAACACAGCTTTGCTTTACTGTTCAGCTTCCTGCTTAGGAGCTAAAATGAGTCACTGTGTCATGTTGAACATTTTTGCCATGTTTAAATTGTGATATTTATGTTTCTCTTCCATTTCTAGATAGGTTGTAAGGTGACAGTCCTTCTGTTCATCTATTTTCTGGCAACAAACTACTACTGGATCCTTGTGGAAGGCTTGTACCTGCACAGCCTCATCTTCATGGCCTTCCTGTCAGACACTAAGTACCTGTGGGGCTTCACTCTGATTGGATGGGGTGAGTACAGAGCAGGGCATTTCTTCTCATTCAGCTGTTCTGTGAGGGTGATTTTATTGATCTTTGCCAACTCAGAAGAGAGCTCTGATTTTAAGCCTTGGCATTGTATTGTATCTGTTTCTTTATTTGACCAAGTGCCTGATATGAAGTGCCTATAATTGTACTCTCTATTACTTTAGCCCTTAAGATTGGGAGTCAGTCATAGAGTTTTAATGATGTTGTTTTACTAAAAGTTCACACTGTTACAGCAGCTTACCTTATTTTTCTTCAGTCTAAATCAAAAGGGAGAATAAATATGTATTTATGGGAATGTTCAATGACATTTAAACATAATTTTCATTGGTTTCAATAAGATGATTCTTAGTATTCTTTAATAGGAGTACATCTCATATGTTTTCCTGCTCTTGTGAATTATTCTGCACATGTGCACCACAAATTGGCAAAGAGGTGTAATAATTACAATGGAGTATTGCCTGAGATTAAACATTTTAATAATAGTAAATATCTGTCTGTGCATTCTACACCATTGTTTGAAGTTCATAACGTTACAATACTTCAGTTTGTTATAACTATTTAACTTAACTACTAGTAGTTAACTAATGTAATAACTATGAAATTGTAGTTATTACATAAGTTATTACATTAGTTAACTACTAGTGTAATAACTATGAAATTGTAGTTTTTCTCTTGTGGTAGGTACAAAGAGAATCTGTTTATTCTGTGTTGTGTTTCACTATATAAAAGTAACAGGATGCTGCATCAATCTATTGTCATTAAGCACATTGCAAAAGTAATTGACCCCTTAAAACCTGAGGAATCAGTAGTAGGTCCAGACTTTTATTAAATATCTTTTGGAACTACATACATTTCCTATTAGTACCGCTGTAGTCATGGGATGGTACAGTGGTGCAGTGAATAGCATTGCAGCCTCATAGCTCTAGCGTCCCCACTTCGATCCTGAACTTTGGTTACTGTCTCTGCAGAGTTTCTCTTTTCTCCCTCTGTTCATGTGGGTTTCCTCTGGGTTTTTCTGTTTCCTCTCACATCCCAGAAAACATGGCAATAGGTGGCTTGTAAATTGCCCCTGCATGTGAATGTGTATGAATGGTGCTCTGTAATGAACTGGTGTCCCATCCATCCCAATCTATTTATTTATAATTTAACACCAGCCAGCAAAAACACAATTACATTTTGTTTGTAGCTAAAGAATGATAAATAGTTTATGAAGAATACCTTAGGTTGCTTAAAAATCTAAAATTGAAATAGTACTGGGCAAACAACAGCAGATTAACCAGACTGGTTATTTAGACAGGTAATTAACTCAATAATTAACTGGCAAAAATTAACATTTTTTTTTTATTTAAAGCTCCAAATTAACAACTAGAGAGCACATATTTTTCACCTTATAATATATCACAATATCATATTATCACAAGATCCTAGTATGTGATTTATGATATAGTGCCACATATTGCTGAACTATTTATTATAGCTTATTTCAGTTTAGCAGTCAGTTAATTTTAATGGCCTCTCGGTGGTATCCTCCTCATGCTAAAACACAGAAAAAATCATCGAGCTCCACTTGCAGAGCTGTTAGCGTAATGTTACAACACTACAAGGGCATTTGGCACCATTACATTTGTTCAAAGGATCTTTGTACAAAGAATTGTATAGAGCTATTGTGTATAGAAACCATTTGCACTGCTTGCATACTCCTACATAAATCCATACAGAAACAATGGAAAGATGAGTAATTGGATAATAGCTATTTGAGCTTGGTTCAGAACCACCAAATACCAATATGTTGGTATTATCAACTAATACTGCATTTACAACTGAAAGTTGCGGTGCTTCTCCTGTGTCCTCTGTCCTTGCACAAATTGCAGTAATGGTATGTTCAAAATTGTATAAATCACATTTATTCACCTGCACTTTAGAGAAACACCTACACTTCCTCTGTTTTTTTTAAAGATTGCTTACTTCCCTTTTAAGTGGCTCCATAATAAAGCTTTTTTTTAGTTATTTGTCTGTTGCACTTGATGTGTTTCTCTGGACAGGGCAGTGGAGGAAGGCAGCTTTGATATGCAGAATCAGTTTTAGAAAAGGTCTTTATGGGCTTATCAGCATATTTGTCAGTAAAACAAATGGTGTCAATTGTACAAGCTGTGTAATTTGCCTTGTATAACAGAAAATATGCCATTTGCAAGTCAGAATTATAACTGGTTGGTGAAAATTAGGCTCTACGGTGCAGCTTCTCTGTATGGTAGTAGCATAAATGAGTGCATTTAACAAGAAGCAGGATGAGAGAAGGATATGACATAACTTATCTGTGTTTCACAACAAAAAGTGAAAACAGCTTCAGAAAATTCACACTGTAATCCAGTTGTCCATTGAACATGTCCAATTCTATTGTCCCAATCAAAAAGATTTAATAATCGATATCCAAAACTTTTTAATATCTAGTCAATTATTTCTGTCATCCCATTTATATACAAGCATACAATGGAAAGAAATTGTGCACATTAAAAACATTACAGGGTCTATGTATATGTGATTAAACACCAGCTACATCAGGATAAACTAGACAGCATAATTAATTGTTTGTGCAAAAGCATGTAAATTACACTGTCATAAGTAGCAGCAAATGAATGTTCAATTTAAGTTTAGATAAATGGTGGCAACGGCAAGATTTAGATAAATAATAGGCGACCGCAAGCCTAGTTTTAAACAGTGTTTTTCTCATATGATTATTTTTCACTTAACAATGGTTTGTGACACCTAGTTAAATTAAAAGCTAATATTAGAGAGCATAACTGTCACACACCACAGTTTGGAGCAAAAATGCAGGGAGATTCAGGGCGAAACAAAAGACATTTTTAAAGCACAAAACATAAAAAGAAAGGATAGAAAGGACAAAATATAAGCAGTAGAAAACAAGAGTGTGCACTCAACATGTGGAAAAACAAATAAGCAGAAATAAATTTAAATGCACACTCAGCAAATGAAAAAGATTTGGCAGTCCAAACAATAAAAAAAAAAATCACAAAGTACCCCAAACAAACCAGAAAACTCAGGGAAAAAAACCTGGCAGAAAATGCCAAGGTAAAATTTCAACACTGAAATGTACAGTGTACTTTCAGGCTCTGTTTGTACTGGCATCGATTGAGAATAGGTGAGTGCTAGAAATAAGAGTCAGGTGTCAGGTGTAATACTGGTGATGTGCTATGGCTCCCTCTGCTGGTGGACAGTGTGACGGTACCCCCACTCTACGGCCGGCTCCAGACGGCTTGGGACCAATCCAGGTGCTGCTGATGGAACTTATGAATGAGGGTTGGATCTAGAACATAGCGGGCAGGAATCCAGGAGTGTTCCTCTGGTCCATAGCCCTCCCAATCCACCAGGTATTGTAACCCATGGCCTACCCGGTGAGAGTCTGTCAGCCTCTGGACACTGTACACTGAGCTGCCTGCAACAAAACAAGAGGAGGCATTGACATCGTGATAGTGTTGAAGTACATACAGGTTTTAGTAAGGAGCTGTGAAATACTGGACTCACCCAGAGTGTCCTGGGGATCTGGAACTGGAATGCCACAGGGTTTATAAATCTCAAGTTGTGAATTTGTGAGAGCCCATTCACAGAGGTAGGTCCCTGGTGATAAGACACAACCATTGCCCCAGTCTGAATATTGGTGCTGTATAACTGTTTTACCTTCAGATGCAGGGAGCCCCATAATGAAGTCCAGTGAAATTTATTGAAGGAGTTACATGAATTACATAAACAGACATATCCAAATACCTCCTTGATCATTTGTGGCCACCAGGATCCGGTTCTGAAATCTGGGCTTGTAGGACAGAATCTTCCAGGGCTAAGCACATGTGTCCCACTATGCTTTGGGGAAATTACATGAACTAGCTTGGGTTCTTGGTCTGAAGATCAAACTGATGTGACACTGCATCGGCTTTTATTTTCGAGCCAGGGGCCGTAGGTGACCACAAAATCAGAATGATTGAAAAATAGTGCCCACATGGCTTGTCTCAGCTTGAGTTGTGTGGCTTCTCAGAGGTACTGTAGGGTCTTGTGGTCCATGGATTGGGTTCCATGCACCCTCCATCCAATGTCTCCACTCCTTTAGCGCCAGCTTGTTGGTAAGTAGTTTCTGATCCTCCACACCATAGTTGCATTCAGTCTGAGAAATTTGGGTGAAAAGAATGCACAAGGATGTGTCTTACCATTCATGGCTGATAATTGCAACAACCTGTCTCCCACTTCCATATTGGATGCATCTACCTCTACTTCAAAAGGTGACATGGGGTCAGGGTGAGTCATAAAGAGTGCTGAAGTGAACCTCTTCAGCCAAATGCTTCCTGGGCATCCCTCATCCATATAATCCATTTGGGTGTGCTGTGGGTCAGTGTGATGGGGCAGAACTAAAGTCTCTAATGAACCTCCAATAAAAATGAGCAAAACCCAAGAACCATTGTACTTGCTTAAGTGATGTGGGTTCTGGCCATTTGAGAACAACAGAAACTTTGGTTGGATCCATCACAACTCCTGATGATAAGTTTAAAAACCCTAAAAAGGAAGGCTAGGACATGTGAAACTGACATTTCTCAAGTTTGATATGGATGGCTAGGAGTCTCTCAAGCACTTTCCAGATATGTTGAATGTGTTCCTGTGGGGAGTTGGAGAATATCAATATGTCATCCAAGTATACGAACAAACAGCGGTTTACCACTTTTTGGTGGCCATCATTCATGAAAACTTGAAAAACCACTGGACAATAGCATAGCCCAAACAACATCACTAAGTACTCTTGGTGACTGCTAGGTATGCTAAATGCCATTCTCTATGTACAGTTCCATTACATTTATGTCATTTGGCAGATGACCTTATCCAGAGCAACCTACAGAAGTCTCTATCAATAAATACATGCTCATACTGGTTCAGTAGGTCAGGGACAAAGAGTCCTATCAGTCTATAAACTCCACTGAACAGTGCTAGAGGATCGGAGGGAACGTGGTGCAGTGTGGGGTTTACTAAGTGCTTTAAGGTAGATGATTGCTGGTCCATTTTTGGCTTTGTGAGTGTAAATCAGTGTTTTTAATCTGATGCAAGCAGCTACAGGATGTCAGTGGAGGGAGCGTAGTAATGGGGTGGTGTGGAATAACTTGTAAAACTCTTGGCATGATGTCTTAACTGGTTTTTCACAGCTAATTTTCAACTCAGTGAGTGTCTCTTGCTTAAACAATGTTTTGACAGCCACCCAGTTATCTGGGCTTGTTTGAAACAATATGCAAAGACCAGATAGTTCAAATATTCTATAGGACTTTTATAGTGTTAATCCCTTACACAGTCAACATTGACTCATGGTTGTAAATTTGTCAAGTTTATTTACCATTAGACATACTGTATGTACATTGAAATGCACGGCAAGGCTCAAGTAAATTGCTTAAAAATTATAATGCACAGAATATACATGCACACTCCTACAACACAAGAGTTGTTGTATGAGTGACTATCAGTCTAAACAAATACGATTAAAATAGAATTTTTTAGAAATTGCAAATAAAATAGTACAATAAAACAGAGCTTTTGAAAAGAAATGTCCTTCCACGTAGTTCTCTAAGCTTGCTCGAGACACAACATATATATCAAGGAGAGCATATTGTAGCCTTCTGAATACTGTGATGTTCTTTTGCTCTGTCTCTGATTTCAGGTGTACCTGCCCTCTTTGTGTCAGCCTGGGCAATCGTAAGGGCAACAGTGGCAGATTCCAGGTGATGGGCTTTTGCATGCTCACTGTTGAAAATACTCAGCTATCAAACAATTTCCCATTATCTAATGTGAAAATCACTATGGGCTTAGCTTAAGCATACTAAAAAAGTGATTTCTTATGTTTGTGTGTGCATTTTATATGAGTTCAATATTGATTAATAGCATTTTGCATAAAATCTGTGGATGCAGACACAAGCCATGACATTCAGTTTACAATGCACTGAAAATATGCAATCACTATAATTAAGTAGCCTTTCAAAAAGATCATAAGCATTTATATGACACATCAGTCCTCAATATGGAAAGTACATTGTCAAATTAAGAGCTTTAGTCTTTAAAGATGTTTCACTAACTTTGGTGATTTGCCCTAGATATATTACTTATGCTGCCAAAGACACCATTCCATGACGCCGCATCCTAACTGTTCAGATGGGTCCAAAAAATCACACTCATCATCTCTTTCTGGGTGACACAGAAAGGGTTTTAGCATTAATGCAAATTAAACTGAATAGATTAGAGCTCTCTTAGATTGCAGCAAGCTTTTGTATATTTTGTCATTTGCATATTTGCCATGATAAAAGCTCAACTTCAAAGGTTAGTCTGCTAATTGTATCTCAGCCTTGAGAGCTAGCAGAGTTAGATAGCTCAAAGGGTTTCATGTATCTTTATACTTATGACCACTGGCAATCAATGAAGAATAAATGAACATAGAAATACAGCCATTATCAACTGCTTTATTTATTTATTTTTTTTATTGATATGCCTATCAAGCTTGTGGTCCCAAAGACTGAACATTTTTTAAACAAGGCAGTAATAATAATAATAATAATAATAATAATAATAATAATAATAATAATAATAATAAAAGTTTTCTTCTTTCACAAAATGAGCTCATTTTTACTTGGCATAGTAATTTGTCCCTGCTTTGTATGACACAGATACTGTATGCATGTGCTGCATGTATATAGAGAAACTGCAAATAGATTTTAATTAGGGTTTCTGCCATTCATAATACATTCATATTCATATACATCCAAATGAACTGCTGAAATAATCATTTCTCAACTTTTTCTTAAAACTCTAATCTCTAACTCGCTAATCTCTAAAATCTGCCTGTTCTTTTTTCCCTACACATCTTTTCCACTCCATTAGTCTTCCCCAAGTGAAATTACATGAGTCATATATGTGCTTAAAATATTGCCTGTAATCATGTACTCATTCAGATAAATCTGTGTTTCTTCATGCAAAGAGCTGCAGCTTCAGCCTTTTTTAAATCCTGCTGCAAAGATGATGATCCTTTAGGGAATTTGATAAGAATGTGAGACTGTATAATGCTCTAGTTCGTGTCAGATTAGCCCTTGGTATTTGAGTGCTTAATTAACAACCAGTGATTAAGGTGGTGTGATATGGTTTGTAGACATAAAAAAGACCCTTCAGAAATATTCTATTATTGTTTAGCATAATCATCTTTGAAAGGATAATTATCCTCATAGCTCCATGGAGCAGCTCAGAGTGAACATTTATAATCACATCAGGAAAGCCAGAACAATTCAGATCAGACCTGCAGTGTACCACCAGTAGTACTCACACTGAGAATGGGACATATACTGTAAAGCATAAAGCAGGCTGAGTACCTTTTCTGCACCGGAAAATTCCCATATACAGATTTCAATTAACACCTCCAGATTTTAAATAACACCTACAGAGAAAACAAGTAATTACTAAGTATTATTGAAAATTCCCAATAATACATAATAATTACATTTTCTGTTTTCTTCCCTTTGCCTCTGTCTTCCCACTCCCTCCTTGTATCACTCACCATCTTGGCCCCTTCTCTCTCTCCACATTATCTACTCTGTATTTCAAATCTCTCGTTTCCTCTGTAGATGCTGGGAGCTAAGCGCAGGCAACATCAAATGGATCTATCAAGTCCCTATCCTGACAGCCATTGGGGTAAGTGAGGAAAAAATGTCATGCATGTAATAAACACTTCTTAAGAAGCTGAGTGTGTCTGAAAAAGAGCTGAAAGACTGAGGCAGACTTGCATAAGGCATAGGAAATTGCCTGCCTTTACCCAACTGTTGTTTTTCTCCCCACCAACTGTGAGCCTGAAGCCCCTGTGGCATGTGAAGCAGATCTCAAACACATTAGCCTCCTTACTGTGTTCAGGCGTGTTTGTCTGTGAGACACATACATTAACATTTATGCTTACAATTAATTGGATCAGCAACAAGTATACTCATTTGAAGTAAGAACAGCAGAACCATCACACTAAGCACAGGTTTGATCTGTTCAGTTTATTAGGACTATTTATGACAGGTAAACACAGCATGTCTGACAGAAAGAGGGGGAACTCAACAGGGAACTAATTGCAAATCACAGGAATCCTCATGTTCAGCTCAGTTGTGAGGAATATGTTATTAAAAACTAATATTGTGCCTTTGCAAAATAGAAAGAGAATAAAGCTTTAAGTCTCGTATGTTCAACCATAGAGAAAATGCTTTAAACTGGTTAATATTTATTCATTTGTTTTGTCAACTAAACCAAAATTGTTAAGTCATTAAATCAGGAAAAATATACAGTATATGCCTTTGAGTTGTGGGTATTTTATAATTTCATTATAAACACATAATGCTATTGTTACTAGTTGTATGTAATTATAGCGTTATATGTAAAGAACTACAGAATGTGGCATGCTGTTATCATATCAGCATGTCCCGAAGTGTTTTATTCCTCCCATACCGCAGCAATTTGCTAATAGTTACCATTTTTAATTTATTAATGAATGACACGTCATGATTTTTAACTGTTTATAGATACATAGTCTTTTTTCTCTGTTTTGAATTTAAGAAGACAAAAATGCAGCTTGTTACAAATATACCGGAAAGTGCTACACTGGAGACTCCTTCATAAACATTAAATAAATGTCTCCTTACAGAAAGCTTCACCACATTTGACTTTTTAAAAATCTGTTATTACTTGTCAGCCATTGACCAATCAGAATCTAAAATTACCACAACAACACTGTGGTATAAAATGTAATTTACGTCGTTCAGTGGTCTCAAGACATGCTAACATTGAAAGACATGCTCTAAAGCTCAGTTTGTCTTGGTGTTACACACACACACACACACACACACACATGCAAGCACACATGATCCACAGGATTAAGAGGGTTAGAATGAATCACTCAGAAGTTGGAGCACTAGGGGTTGTTGTTTTTTCTCTACGCCATTTAGCAGTTAAATGCAGAGTAAAGCTTCAGGTCTGCTTTTAAAAGGGTTTGGGTTCTCAGGAGAAATTGGCCTGGAAAGCCTTTGGAGTGGCCTTTACATTTTTCTCATATTTTCCATCACTTAATCAAATTTTGTGAAGACCAGATTTGCAATTATATACCAAATATAGAAAAACCTCACATTCAGAAAAGGATGAATAAATGCCCCTGTAGAAAAGGATGAATAAATGCCCCTATAATGCAGTCCTTGTTATCAGTTGGACCTGATGAAGCAAGTTAGTGAGTGAGCAACAGCAACAAAGACAAGTGGTGCACCTTTTTTTGATGGATGCCCTGTTTCTATTTTGTGCTGTATTCTTGTTCCTCTAAAATGGACGAGAAACTCATCTATGAGAGAAAAAAAAAGGAAAAAAACAGAAAAAAGGCAAATGCTCCTATATACAAAAGTATCATGAAGCTGTTCATATGCAATACTGCAGAACAAGCCTGTACGTTTCATATTAAAGTTAATGAAGCTTCTTAACACTTAATACTTCATATAAAAATATTTGTATGGTATAAATTTCATCTGTTTTAAATACACAATTATTAAGTATTACTGCATATATGAAAAATATGTTACTGTATATGAAAGCTTTACCTAGACAGTCTGCTTCACATCAATGTTTACAGTTAAAAAAAACAGTTTCACACATTTACAGTTACATATATAAGCATATGTACAGTTGTTGGATCTTTCTATGCTATTGAGATCATCTTTTGAGAGTAGGGCTTCGTAAAAGCTTTTGGTATAATTTGGCCTTTAGTAGCCACAACCGAGTTGTTTTTTCTTTCTTATTTTTTCTTATTTTTTACACATAAAATAAATGACTATTTTACGTAGTATATATAAAACACACAGATAGTATTTGTGGGAAGAAATATCTTCATGTTGAAGTGGGCTGATATACATAGTGAAAGATACAGTTTTTTGAAATGGGAGAAGACTTCTAAGGCAGCAGTTGAATTCAGAAAAATGCAGTCTTATTCCTGCATCTGTGCTGAGATGGAGTCTTTACTAACATTAACACACATGCATTTTTGAACCAAAATTTCACACCCCTTTTGCATCCTTCCAATCGGATCCTGCAGCACATGATGAACACTGCCAAAATGGCAAGAGTGCACAAACATTTATAATAATTTCTGACTTTTTAGGGAACTAAGGACACTCTTTAATTTAACATTATATTATTCTAGTCGAATTGCATATAGTCACCTGAAATGGGTCACTATGAACATTAAATATTACTTTCCATAACTTTATATTCATTGATTCATTCAGTGCAATATGATGTTTTTAACTGATTACACACCATTTAGACCAATGATATCAGAAAGGTGCAGAAATACTGTATATAGGTACAATCAAGGTGGCGATAGCAAAATAGCATACATACATTACAATAGCATATTATGAATGTTTTTTTGCTCACAAGTAAATAATTGATGTAATCTCAAATAAGCTGATAGCATCTTTAATATATCTGTTTGTGCAATGAGGCAATGAGGTCTGAATTCTGAATGCAGCAAGAAATGAAAATGTAATGAACTCGGTTCTCTCCAAATAGCTCTTCACTTTGTAGTGCAGCTTTATGTTCTTTTAATTTGAGTCAAGCCTATTACTGGGTTCCCCTGGTGCTCAGGAGCGCAGGTGTAATGCTGGGTAGATATGAGCACAGAGCACAGGGAGCTTAGCTGATTTTCAGAATAATTAATATGTAAGACTCACAGCACTGATGATATGGATAGAACACTGTATATTAAGAAAGTCTGAAGAAACTGAAGAGTAGGCTTTGTTTAATGTTTGAATTTTCATATTAAGTTTTGGCATTAAATATTCCTATTCCTTGAGATGTTTGCCATCTCATGTGTACACTTTTTTATATTTTTATACTTTTATATTTTTTTATATTTGTATTTGTTTAATATGTATACCTCAATTGCCTGAGCGAATTTCTCCTTGAGTGTGTGAAAGAGAAGGCACCTGCCTTGATGTCATAATGCCTTGCTGACTGATAAGTCTGTATTATAAGGCATCAGTTAGATAGATAGATGTGTTATAATACAACCTACTATAATGGTACCAGTAAGGAAACTGTTTAAAACAGGCTTAAAATGCAGCACTTTTGTCACCACTTTTGTAGGTTACCAACATACACTAATGGTCACTAACTCAACATCTCTGTTTTATAGATAGATTATAGATTTATTTATTTATTTGTCTGCAAAGTGCTCCCTCTCTCCCCGGTGTTTTCTGCCACAACTTGTTGGGGGGGGGGGGGGGGGGGGGGGGGGGGGGGGGGGGGGGGGGGGGGGGGGGGGGGGGGGGGGGGGGGGGGG
>CM075007.1:6335111-6357458 GCA_037576675.1 Pangasius sanitwongsei
AAATGCAGAGCACAAATTCCGAGTATGGGTCACCATACTTGGCCACAAGTCACTTCACTTCACTTCACTTCACTAAAACGGTTACTGAAGATGAATGGCCGAGCAAGCCATTGGTATTTTTTTTTTGGAGAATGGTAGTCTGCAATACCATTCTCCAAAAAAAAAAAATACCAATGGCTTGCTCAGTCAGTTTTGCACTTCACATGAGGTCAGACTGGTCTACTGATGGTGACCAGACTAATATCATGTAGTTCCACATTCCCAAATTTTGTATTACTATTATTATTATTATTATTATTATTATTACTATTATTATTATTATTATTTAAGGCTGCCTCTCGAAAGATGATCAAAGTGATGATCATTGAAAGAGCCACTACATACAGCTACATAAATAAAATTATGTGAAAATGTGAAATTGTTTTTGATTGCTGCAGCTGGTTTGAAGCAGATTATCTAGATAAAGCTCTTGGACACAGGATTTTAATTCCCCTGAAACAGGTAGCATTTTTTTTTTTTTTTAAAAAAACAGATGTTTAATAGATCACATTTTGCAGAGAAATTCCCCAGATAGCACGCACGTACACACGCACACACACACACACACGCGCGCACACACACATGCACACAAATTACTACTGGTAAAATGTGTGCAAATTATGTTTCAACATTGTTGCATGCAACTATGCTATTATTTTGGATCACTGTGCATGTTTTTAATATTCAACATTTTATAGCTAAAGACATGACTGAATATTCATTCTGGTGCTGAGTGTAGTCAGTCATGTGTTAACAGGATATGCTGCTTAATATGTTGCTTAAAGGGGAAGAAAGATAGGCCAAAGATAACGATGTACTCAGGTAGTGTTGGTTTAAAACAGCTATCAGGCAATCTTCCTTGTATCACCTTTCTTGTATGGTTCATTTGCCAGTCGTTGGCTCTCTCTAGTTTTAACCCCAGGCTAGTGTTATTTTTGGATGTATCCCAAACAGTAGTGTTTGACAGAAGAGTTCTTATTAGCATTCATTCTAAACACTTGTCAAGAAAAAAGAGTATGTCATTTAGAACAGTTTACATAAATACTGTCAGTAAGAAGGATAATTTGAGAATTTTGCACTATTGTATCTCTGTAATTGTCAGACAGCAAACTGGCTAATTAGCAGTTAGAGATCCCTTTACATAAGCCACTTACTTATTTATGCCTGACAGTGAATGCACAGCAATGCAAAAAGAATGAGATTACATTTTTTAATTTGTTGCATTTTTAAATTAACTCGTCACACACAGCCATTCTCTGTGGGAAAAAAGAATGCTTACTGTGCATTATGAGAATACACACCTCGTACCTTGAGAATACCTTGACTTCTGAGACAGCACCACATGAACTTTCAAAAGCAATAATTATAAAGAAGTCTTGATATAATAAATTCTGCATGTTCTAGCTTGTGGGACACAGACATAGTCCCTATTATATCAGCGTCCTCCATGTTTCCTTGTTCTTCTAAGAACCTGTATTTTTTGTAATCCAGTATGTTCCAGTTTTTTACTGCAGTGTCTGTTTCTCATTCTCAGGAAACAATTTTTCTCTGATTACTGCCTGTTTTAGACCCCTGCTAGCTGTTTTATCGAAGATAATCAGCTAATGAAAGTATTACATTTAACCACCTCTGGCTTCGATTTGTTACATAGGACTTTAACATGTGTTTCTCTTTTTCACAAGAAAGAGATTCAAGAAAAATCACAAGTGTGGCACATTAGACCTTGGAATAAACCAGTTACTCAGTGCAATTTAGGCTTATCCTAAGCATACATAGAAATACACACTCTTGATTTAATACTAACATTCGGATTAAATATAGAAAATATAGTCACATTTCTGCAGTCTGAAGCTGTCTCAGATCATTATCTTATCTCATTTAAAATGTGTCAAACGTACATTCATGTCAGCAACTGCACAGAGTTTTATCAGTAATCTCCCAGAGTTACTAACTCTGCGGTATATGCAACGTTAAATCATCTTCTGGTGGAAAAATGTACCGGAGGAAAATGAAGCTTGTCTATAAATATCTATAAAAATCCATCTGAAATGGTTTTAACATATATGCTTTTGAATGCATCTCAAATCTAAATGTACAAATATAAACTCCATAGACACTAATACATGCCAATTTCATATTAGACCACAAGTAAATCACTTGTTTCTGATTCCACTTTTTTTTTTTTTTGGACTAAAAGGATGCATTTCAGAGGCTAGTTTTTTTTTTGTTTGTTTTGTTTTTTTTTGTTTTTTTCTAACCCTGTTAGAAATCTGATTCACAGGCCCCCAACTGTGTATGGACATTCAGCAAGCAATTAGCAGTTTTCAAATAATTCCTCAACCAGCACCAAAAAAGCCATTAATCTCATTCCAACTGCTAAACAAAACACTCATGATTCAAACATAAATAGGCATCTGGTGGCAACCTGCAGTGACAGGCTTTGATTCTCAAACTGTGATTATATCTGTGAAATGGTTAGTAAGCCCAGCACCTGTCAAATCCTAATGAATTTCCTGCACTGTCTTTGAGCATGACCTGAACAGACACTTGGGTGTCTTACAAATTCTGTTTCTAGAGTGCCATTTAAATGACTTGTATTTTGTATCTTGACTAAACTAGTAGATGATGGCTTTGGACTTTTTGATCTGTTTTACTGTGAGATATTCTGAAACTTTGACAGCTATATAAAGAGTACAAGGTGTGTGTATGTGATGGGAGTGGGGAGTGCTCTAAAAGTGTCTTGAATATAAGATGTGTTTCATTTCACTGTAGTGAGGATAATTTAATTCTCCTTACAATGAGAGAGAGGAGTGTTTATCACAGACACTGAACTGACTATCTGATTTACACTTCTGTAAGAAATTTATCACCCCACTGATTCTGGGTTTTTTTCCCATTCTCTCTTGCTCAGCTAAACTTTATCCTATTTGTGAATATTGTTCGGGTGCTGGCAACCAAGATCCGGGAGACCAACGCAGGCAGATATGACACAAGAAAACAGTACAGGTTTGTGCAACGGCCTTGAGATTTTGCCTCCTTCATTTCATAAATACAAATCATGGAGTATTGGTACTGAAATAAGTTGTATTCTGTGAAACATTGTTATACTCAATGAAACACTGGCACTGGAATTCCTAAGTATTAAGATATTAAGGTGCTGTAAATAAGAAAAGAGCATCAGGCAACTGTTAATGCTGTTGTGCCTTTTCAACCAAGAGAAATTGAGTGCATGCTCCAGGAATAATTGTCTTTGGTTAAAAGACGTCAAGGGAGAAATAGGCTCCCCAATGCAGTTGCTTACAGGCAACATAATTTGATTCACAGTATCAGTATTCTGTTTTGTTCCACTATCAGACGCCCTCTTCTCTTTGGTGCTGTGTGTTTGCTGATTAAAATCCAATAAATCTACAAAGCAGTAGCTTTAACTGCTCTTTCATTGCAAATGGGGGGGAAAATGCATATAAAGTGATGATAATTACTACCGTTTGCTTTCTAGTGTTAAAAGGCTATTTGTCCATATAAGTATTCAGTAAGGGAGCAAGCCAACTGTGAAGGCATGCAATTTGGTGCAGTTAATAACAGTAATCAATTCAGTGCTTTTGGATGCTATCCCACCGCTGTATGCAGAATATCACAGGTGTTAGTCTGGCCAGATGGCACTGTTCAGTCAAGCCCACATCACCCATGTTTACAAAATTCTAAGAGAGGGTGCATTTCATTGTTTAATTGTGTGATTGTGTGCTTTAAACGGCTCCATCTCTGACTTCTCAATATATATATATGTGTGTGTGTGTGTGTGTGTGTGTGTGTGTGTGTTATCTATATGATTAATTGAACACTTCTTTTATTGCTTTTCTTTTTAGGTATATTCCCTCAACTTTCATCTTCTCCATTATTAGTAAAGGTTTAGATTTTCTGTATAAGTGGGATCATTATTATACCTCATTGATTCTTCTGTGGGAGTGTGTTGGTGGATAGTTGGTGGATCATTTGAGGATTTTTGAGCCCAATATTGTCTCTAGTCATTGCCCATATGACAGTCTCCAATATGATCCCTGAAATGTCACACTGAAATTATTCTAATACTGTAAAGCTATCTTTTGAAATATCCTGACAATACAGAACTTTGTGTAAAATGTAATTACTTGCATTGGTCAGGTGGCACAGAGGTCAAGTTACTGCAGAGTTTCACGTGTTTTCCATGTGGATTTTGTCCAGGTACTCTAGCTTTGTGCCACCTCCCAATACCATACCAGGTGGATTAGCTACTATAAATTGGCCCTCTGGCTTCCCATCAAGGGTGCATTCACTGCAGCTCTGACCAGGAAAAAGTGTTTACAGAAGATGAATGAACGAATGAACTTACTTTATCCCAATGTTGCCATTATGTACTATATAGTGTTGGCGATTTGAAACTGTAGGTTGTCCCTTCGTTTTCCTGTGTTATATTACATTATTTATTTAGTAAAATGTAATCTCAGCCCACAGATTCCATAGGCTGATATGTGCACTGTATTTTGGTTCGTGTTCTGAAATCTCATCTATTAACTTACGCGTTCATATTAACAAGATAGTAACCAGTGTAATGACTCCCATCCCCCACTTCACCCCTTGTGTCTGTAACCAGGAAGCTGGCTAAATCCACTCTGGTGTTGGTGTTTGTGTTTGGTGTACACTACATCGTGTTTGTGGGAATGCCACATACCTTCAAGGGCCTCAGCTGGGAAGTGCGCATGTACTGCGAGCTCTTCTTCAACTCTTTCCAGGTATTTAATCATTGGTTAAGTACTCTCATAATTAACGTAATCTCATAAACTAATATCAAATTTAACATGCAAGGCCGAATGCATGCGATCTCTATTCAAGGATAACACTTTACGAGGTACATAGATAGAAAGGTCCGCTATGCAGGTACTAAGCAGGAATGATTGAACACTGGATAATTACTCAGAAAGTAATAATGTAATGGTTTGTTAGACTGTTATGAACTAAGCAATAATTACAGAGTCTTATATATCTCCAGGGGAAATAACAGCTAACTAGTCAGTAGTAGTAAGTTATGTGTTTCACTTTACAATGCTGTTCCAGATCATCATCTCCATGTGAAGGGCACAGTAACACTTCAGTCATAATCTTTTTGAACATCCCATTACAGATTTAGACCCCTTTATCATTATAATAAGTTCCACTCTTCTGTGAAGGCTTTCAACTAGATTATGGAATGTGGCTGGGGGATTTGCCCATTCAGCCACAAGAGCATTAGTGAGGTCAGGCACTGATGTCAGACAAGGAGGCCTGAAGCACAGTCTGTGTTCCAGTTTATCAGTTTAAAGGTTTTCAGTGGGGTTGAGGTCAGGGCTTTGTGCAGGCCACTCAAATTCTTCCACACCAACCTTGGCCTCTTAGTTCCAGTGAAGGGAAACTGTAATGCTACAACATACAAAGACATTCTATACAATTGTCTGTTTCCAACTTTGTGACAACAGATAGGAGAAGACCCACATATGGGTGTCATGGTCAGGTGTTCATAAACTTTTGGCCATATAGTGCATCTCAAAGTGATGTATTAATAATGAGCCATCTCTTTGTAATTAATTGGGGATTATTCAGAAGGAACACAAACATACTCTGGCAGAAAAGAATGATGGGAGGAAAGAAATCTATTCTGCTAGACACTAGAGTTTTAGCTAGAGTCTTATTTGTATGTGCAGAAGGGACAGTGGGGAAAAAGGGGTGTGTTGACCTCTGCCTCCACTGAACATGCATTTTTATGTTTATAAATAATAATTTATAGTAAAAGCTAATAATTCTATTGTAGTTACTGAAGTGTTGGAATGGGTTATTGTGCAACAACTAGTTGTTCTTCAGTAGGTAGGCAAGACAGCATTTGAGGAGCTGATGTAAGTAGTAATTAATCAGTAGTTAGCTAGTAGTTCTTCAGTAGATATATGAGACTCTGTAATTATGACTTAGCTTATACTGATCCACCAAACCATTACTTATTGAACAGCATTGTAAAGTGTTACCCACTCATGTTGTTAAAATAATGTAAAACATGTTTTGCTGAACAATAAACAGGAATGTTTTTAACAATGTAGTACTTGTAACTGTGGAAAACTCGGAAAGATTCCAATGCAAGTTTTCTTACTGGTACTCCATGTTGTTTTTAAGTTTGTTCTGATAAAGCCATGTTGGAAATACAGCAGGTGAAATTGTCAAACATCTTTTGAGAGGAGATACTGTTGAAATGTCTACTTGTTAGCACAGATATAGATGGGAGAATATTCACTTCTACTATAGGCACACAGAACAGCTATTTCTATCAGTGTTTCTATCAAAGTACAATGTGATGGAAATTTCTCAGTTCACTCAGTGCTGTCTGTGTGGTATTCTTGAAAGCTGCTGTTTCCACAATAAGTGTATACAATGCTAGTGCAAGAATTGTGCAATATTTTGTAAAATTATCTATTGTCAGTGACAGTTTTGAATCAAAGTCTTATGCATTTAGTAATTTTATTCATAAGACCTCTAACTTACCTGCTGTTTGGACGCAGCCTGTGCTCCTGATTGCACAGACCTCACAATCTCCTGTCTGCGACTATAAAGTACAACATGACAGCTGCTGTTTAGCCTGAAAATCCTTTGTGCAGTCTGGGCGTCTTGCACTTTCTGGCAGCTCCTCTTCTTTTCTCCCTATCTCCTTACACATTCAGCCTGTGTGTATGCAGAAGGCAAGACTTGTGTTTTGACAGAAACATATACTACTCGACCTTACACTTGTTCAGTTTCATCAAATTGGACTTTGAATGTAGACGTTATTGGAACACTTTGTTTTTGGAATCCCAAACTCATACAAACACGCAGACAGTCCACTTAAAGTTCCACACACAACCGTAGCTCAGATTGCGTCTTTCACATTGATATTCAGTTAAGAGGTGCACAATTTTTCCTTCTTTGTACATGCCCCAGATTTCTATCATCCTGATTTTTTAAACAATAATATATCGGTAAAGCTTTACATTACCATTTCCTTAGTAACATTTACTGTATTAATTAACATTAATAAATATTAGACTTCAGCATTAATACAGTGTCAGTAATATTAACAAAGCATCAGAGTCCGTTAACACTTGAGGTTTGTTTACATGTTAATGAAATATACTTGCACTGACTAACATTTATGCCTTAATCCATGATTGACAATGATTAACATGATTAATGATCTACATAAATTAAATGACAGAATGTTCTTAAATGTTGACAACTTACTCAACCCTGGAACTCTGTTCTCCTGGTGTAATTATTGGAACTTACTATTCACGCTCAGTTCTGAATTTTTTCCACTTAATTAAATAAGGTGTTTGTTCATATTAGTCATTGTAGGCTTAATTTTACTCATTGATTTTATGAACATTGATTTATGCAGGTGATGATTATTTGGCTTATTTGTTGTATTATTTAAAAACATCAAGGAATATAATTGTTAATTACTTTGTTAATGTTATTTATTATGTATTAATGCCGAAGTTCATGGTATGCTTATATTAATTATTGTGTTAAAAATGTCTGTTAAGGGAATGTTAATGTTACCAAAGATGTTACCAATATGATACCTAGTAATTTGGACTCAAGAGAGTCAGAGAAATTAAGCAGTGGACACAGGCCATGCCAAATATCCACTTTCTGGATAATTTTTGTTTTTTTCCTGATGACAGAGGATCATGCTAATTTAATCCCCTGAGTATACTACTAGCCAGGCCATACACTGCATACAGCCAGCTCTCTGGGTCTGACTCACAATGTTTGGTGAAGGTTTTTTTTTGCTAAGAGCTCTCAAATGCTGATTCATAGAGCTGCTAAAACATAGTAGGAAATAGTAGGAAAAGTAGCCATTTCAAATGTCTGTTCCGTTGCCGCCTTTAGTTTGATGCCCCCTTGCTGATTAGCCATTTACGACTCCAGCAGGGATCCAGAAATTGTGTAAGGTATGTAAGTAAAAGACTCTACTCAACTCACACACCTGAGGTCACGTTTGCATACTTGCTTAGGAATTCCTAATCAGAAGGTCGAAAATGTCTTCTCAAACCTGAGTTCAGCATGTGACGTCAAATCAACATGACTGCTCCCACTAGCAACAGTACACAAAGTAGCACTTCTTTACTATTGAATGAATTGCTTTAGATCAAACAACAGATATATTAACTTGTTAAATCTATAACATTTATTTTACAGTTTGCTGTGTTGAGGAGGTAAATACAACACTAATATCAACAACATTATCGGCTAGATTTTGCTTACAAAGGATGAACATAGAGGTCTGTTTTTTCCCACTTTGTACCTTGAATGTTTTGACACTTTTTTGGCCAGTGAACCAGCTGTTCCTTGTAATCACTACTAGCCATTATAAAGCATGTTTTCCCACAGTGAATTCTTGGATAAATAAAACTGTTGATAGAGTCTCAAAAGCTTCTTATTTAATTATGTTTCATATTTCTTCAATCATCTCTCAACTGGTTTCTCAGATATGAAAAACAAAATTAAGATTTTCCCTCTTTTTTTTCTGTCCTTCGCACCACAGTCATTCTTGTTACGATATATGCCTGTGTGATGTAGAAAATTCATTCAATGGTATATGCATTTATACAAGGATGGCGAAGAGTCTACAGTGTTGAATCCTTTGCAAGCTTAGTTGTTGCAAATTACCAATAAAGGATGTGTCTGAAAATTTGGCTTAGTTCTGTTTTTTTTCTTTTTCTTATCTAGGGTTTCTTTGTGTCCATAATCTACTGTTACTGCAATGGAGAGGTGAGTCTTTGGAAGCTCATTTGTGCAAGTTGATGCTCTTTCAAGTCTGTTGTCCAAATCTCCTGTAATACCGTATCTTGAAACAGAATTTGTTTTGTTTAAACCAGTAATGATGGACTAGTGACTGTGATTAGGTCAGTGCTAACCTAACATCCATCTCTCCATCTCTCTCCCTCAGGTCCAGACAGAAATCAAAAAGACCTGGACGCGCTGGAACCTGGCCTTCGACTGGAAGGGTCCAGTAGTGTGTGGCACTTACCGCTACGGCTCAGTGCCAACGGGCCTCAACAACAGCACCAGCAGCCAATCACACCTGGCCACAGGAGCACCTGGTACACGCTCCACCACTCTCTTTTCCAGTCGCGTATACCGCAGCACTGGAGCCCCCTCCGTCAGTGCCCACATGGCCCTGCCAGGCTATGTGCTTAGCAACTCGGACGCTGACAGCCTACCACCATCCATTCCTGAAGAGTCAGAGGACAGTGCAAAGAAGGTGGATGACATTCTGCTGAAAGAGTCATTGCCTGCACTTCCCAGTAGTGGCCCCGAAGATGATGAAGAGACTTTGTAGATACAAATATCTGGACCTGTGACATAATATTGAAACATTTCACAACTCATCTAATGAGAGGACGTTATACCACATCACCTTAGTTTACTACTGCTACACATTTAAAATAAGCTGAATGACTGAAAACCTTCACAGACGTGTATATGATAAGGAGGAACTACTCCTTATCTACTGCACAATCATCATGGTATTCTTGAGATTGCTAAGATGCATGAGAAATAAGGGTGTATCTGGAACCAACTTACACTCTTTTAAGATAAACTGTGATCTATTACTTCTCTGTTGTCACATAGCTGACTTGTTGTTGGGTTCTTTTTAAAGTACCCACTCTAATAAATGGAGTTGGGAGAAAGACCGTGTTTGAACAGCTACAGTACCTTCTTCTTAGTGAACTTCCTTCAAAAAAGTCTCTTTTCCTCTAGTGATGAAGTTTCTGCATGGGGCTTCACACAGACTGGGCCACTTCATCAGCCCCTTTCACATCCCATACGACACCATCTAACACATGGATCACAGAAATCAGGTTTTGTGAAACCCCTTCTGAGTCAGGGAAGCCTTCAACCCATATGAGTTATCCTTCATCATCCTTGCCCTTTGGGGATTTGAATGGACAGTCATTCAAAAACAATTTTGATAATTGATCAGTTTTTTTCAGAGTCAATAAGGACATCTCAATTTGGGACCCTAATGCCATTCCTTTGCTACCACATTAATTCAAGTCTCAGCTTTCCCTATTCCACTTTCAAATAAATGATAAATTATTCATGTGCACTGACAAGGCAGTGAAATTTCTCCAAAATTGTGAATTCTTCACAGTGAATATATCTTTAATTCTATTCGACTAAAAATCAGAAATTATCTTTAAAAATGTGTGTGTGTGTACTGTATATATAAAAGGAGAGAAGACTCCGTTATACTATAAATAACACTTTGCTTA
Organism: Pangasius sanitwongsei; assembly: GCA_037576675.1. Lineage (NCBI taxonomy): Eukaryota > Metazoa > Chordata > Actinopteri > Siluriformes > Pangasiidae > Pangasius > Pangasius sanitwongsei. The sequence continues at coordinate 6,345,464 of CM075007.1, forward strand.
TGAGCAGTGTTCATAAGGCTATGTGACACCTGCATTAGCCCTTCATATCAACGGACAAACCTACAGAAAAATTAATTCATAAAGGCTTTTTTCCCAAATGTCAGCCCTTATAAAGACTGCTTTCTTCAATTTTCAAGTCAACTGACAGATTTTTGTTGACATAAAGTTCACACATATTCACACTTTCCGGGCTGATTAACGTTAGAAAGTCATGCCAACTGATTTTGTATCCCAATGTACTACTGGTACGGTATGTCATATAGATTCACATAATGGTGATGCTGCAACATATTACACATCAAAACCCAAACAAAACTAAAACAAAAGTTTACTTTACTTTATAGAAAAATCTTTGACACTTGATCCAGGTGTTAGGTCCACTTATCAAAATTGACAAGTGCATGTCTCTTGGAATAAACCTTTATTCAAGGCTATGTAAGTTTATGTCAGTTGTCAAAAAGGGCTTATATAGGTGTCATGTAGCCTAATGAACATTATCCTTAAGTTTTACTGACAGCCAAAAATTTATACTCATCTAATAATGTTCTTTATAAAAGCACTTTCTACAGCTGAATTTGTTTTTTTTTTTTTTGTTTTTTTTTTTTTAGGTTTTGTCTCATACTGAATTTGGACTCAAATGTATCCAGAGTATTTTGAACGTATTTGAAAAGACAACTTATTTAAAACTTAGTACAATTATTTTATGTTTTATTATGCTTTAATGTTGTTGTTTTTTAAAGCTACGGGCTATGGCTGTGTGCTTCAGCAAGCTTGGAGGAGAATGTTATTAATTCATAGGGTTTAGCATTCAGTGATGATTGATCTTGGTTGTGTTCCAAAATAGATGTGAGCAGATGAATTGCTATGGACCCTGGAGTCCTAGTACACGAGCACAACAATGCTGAATCAACTTCTGTAGTTCTCTGCTCTGCAAACTGCTCTCCCAGATGTTCCACTCACTCCAGAGCAATTTCAGATATGTCAAACTAAAATGCGAGTGACTATCTTAAAAATAGAAGTTCCTTTCATATACAATCTCAACCAATCACAACAGTTTCAGGATTGCAGATTGGTGAGAATTTGCAGAGTGAACTCAGCTGAAAAGTGCAGCTAAGTGCAGCTTTTCTTGCCACTTTGTATGAAATACAAAAAAAATAAATAAATCACCTACCGTCCTTTTAGTTTAGTTATACAAGTCATGTACTGCAGACAATCACTATACCTGTATAAAGTATTACACAAGGGCTAAGGACAGCTATGGGCTGAACTGACTAAATATTCATTCATTCATTCATTCATTCATTCATTCGTCTTCAGTAAGCACCTATCCCAGGAACACTAGGTGTGAGACAGGAATACACCCTGGATAGGACTTTAGTCCATCGCATGGGCACCATGCATACACATATTCACACACTCATTCACACCTAGAGTAATTTAGAGTAGGCAATCCGCCTCGTGTTTTGGGATGGTGGGCGAACATAGAGAAAAAAAACCATGCTGACACCGGGAGAACATACACAGAAACTCTGTTACCTGAGTTCAGGATGAAACCATGGAGCTGTGAGGTGTCAAGGCTACCCGCTACTCACTGACTAAATAGCCATAAATATTTTGAATCAGAGAAGTCATGTTCTTGGTGTAACGTTTCTTTTTTGTACATGCCAAAGGTCTTGGTTACTTGGCATATATAATTGCTTTGATCTTTTGTGTAGAAGCATGTACTAAATGATCATAACGTGGTTACAAATTATTTCCTATATAAATTTAAAAATGAATTAGGGTTTTCCCCTAATAAAGCTGTTAATGTTTGTATTTTTTTACCCAACTTTGATCACCTGCAAACCCAGTGTTCTCTTATCTGTGTGTGTGATGTGGATGAAATGCAGTGAGATGGTCTTTTTGCATTCTCCTAATGCATTTTCTTTTAAAAAAAAAAAAAGTATTGAATAATTTAAGTCATACTTATGATTTCAGAAATTATGTCTTTGGTTAATGCTTCACCCAATGACAAAATGTGCATTAACCTAATATGATTTTAGGTATGTTTGTGTTATACTCAAATTTGAAAATAGATCAGACTGAATCTTGTTCCTGAGACATTGTGCCTGTAATTTTTAAAAAAAACATGCTTTGTGCAATTTTCTTATCAGTCAGTGCAGTACACACATTTCTCAGTGTCTGTTATCGTTTGTTTAAGCAAATGATAGTTTTTGCAGTTTGGCTTTAGTCCCTGAGACACTGCTGAAGCTGATCACTGGGTATTAAAATGAAAAGCTGATCTTAAACAAGTGATTGTGGTCAAGACGATGCATCAGTCTCCAGTTAGGAAAAAAGTAATAGTTGCTTATTTGCTTTGAGGCAGAATGAAGGGAATGTGAAAAGTGAAGGAATGGAAATGCTCTAAAATTACACACACGCAAAGACATCCGTGCACATGCCTGGTTAATGCTGAACCTAATAATCATCAAATTAAGTACTTAAGAAAATAAACTACTCAGCTCTACCACCCATGAGGACAACACATGCTCCCCAGGGTGTCCACTGAAATCAGAACACAGTGTGTCTCCCTCATACATTTAACTAGTAAAAGTTCTAAAAGAAAAAAAAAATTATTGGAACCATTCATAGAAATGAATAAAAATGCATATATAAAATCTGATACAATATTCTTAAAATGTTTTAAGTAGTGCATTTTTTTCTGAAGAAAAAACTGCTTTCAGAAATGTTGGCACCCCCACATTTAATTATTGGTGAAGCCTCCCCTGGAGACAATAACAGCACTCTCTTCCTTATGGGCAACAGAAACTGTGAAAGATACACACTAAAGGTACAAAAGATGGCACCCTTTCTTACCTTTATTTCTGAGAGTGCCCCATCTTTATTGAACTGCAACTTCGGTCGTCCCCATCCCCACTGCTTAACTGATATGGTTGTATATTTACTCATTAGTTTCCTTGATAAAAATGAAGCATGTTGTTTTCCAGTGGCACACACAGAGCAAAATATTTTATTTTTTCAAGGACAACAATTTGTTTGTTTAATTTTAGAGGGTCAGTAATTTTGACATTATTTAAAAATATGTTCTTTGAGCATAAGAGGTAAAGTTTGGAGGCATTTGGAGGTAACATAACTTTTCTTTTTTGAATGTTTGTGAGGAAATTTCAAAGTTTCAGTTTCTTTTGAAGGGTGCCAATAATTCTTGAGCTAACTGTATATACTGTATAAATAGTGTGGGTTTAATTAACTGCTGAGACCTTGAAAAATATCAGGTTGTATTTGCAAGGATCAATATTCTGACGATAGTGTGAAGTCAGTCTTCTTAAGGTTTGGTGTAATTTACATTTTGCAATCTGACATATTGAAAAAGGCAAATATCAGGATCCAGATGTGTAAAGCTGACAGACGTATCCAAGAAGCAGCTGTAGTTGCTACCCAAAGAGTTCTACTCCTTACTAATTGACCTAGGTGTAGGGTGTACACAAATTTGTTTTCTTTTTGTTTTTTTGTTTTTTTGTTGTTGTTGATTAGGCTAAATAGCCTTTGTTTCATAATAAATATATTTTGCACCTTCAGATGTTACATATATTGTGTAAGTCACATGGATCACATCCAAATTAAGTCCATTTCAGTTCCAGGTTGTAACAACACAAAGTGTAGAAAAGTTCAAGTGGGGTGAATAGTTATGCAAGGCACTGTATATTGGAATGAACAAGGTAACAAATGGAAATAAAGATAGAAAAAAGCAAATATAGAACAAACAAACCTTTGTCATGGAATCCAGGGAGTTGGATGCAAGTGCAGAATTTTCTTTTAATAACAAACCAACTAAAAAAAAAAAACAAGGAAAAGTTCCCAAAAACTGGACCCAGGAACTAGACTGAGGCTAGGCAAGGCAAGGCAAAGAAAAGAAAAGAAAACTCAACATGAAAACAAAAAGCCACTCACAGTGCAAATATAAAATAACATACCATACCAGCAACTACAGGGCATCCCAAAAGTCTCCATACATCCCAAAAGTCTCCATACACTTTTTAGCAAAATGTAACCTTATTTACAAAACATTCTCTACATGATTGCCATTTTTTTGTAAATACACAGAGGCATCTGTGACATTTGCCCTGGGTTGGGATGAGAATGAAGACACGGGAGGCAGGCTTGGCACAACTCAAAACACAGGCTCTTTATTGGCCGCTCAGACTTCACTTGTTTTTCAGCGTTTTTATTTTAAACAAAACACACACACACGCAGCTCAGTGCAGCGCAGCTCTCGCTCAGCTCTCTCTCAGCTCTCTCTCTCAAGGCTCTCATCTCTCCCCTTTTTATCCTCGCCTCCGCTCACTGCAACATAGAACATTCATTAATAGAATTCCCCACAGGTGTGCATTCCGTACCACTCACCTTCTCCAGCTCCGCCCTCCATTCACAAACTGGCGCTCGAGCACACCCCCGCTTACACATAAAAAGTGCAGCTTTTACCTGAGTTAAAGCCTGTTGGCACGACTCTGTCCACTGGACTGGATCTGGTGCTCCCTATTTAGTGAACTTAGTCAGCGGGCAAGTGACATCCGAATAATTAGGCACAAACCTATGATAATGGCCAGCCAGCCCCAGAAACTGTCTTACCTCCCTTTTGGTCTTGGGTTTCAGGCAGGCCTCAATTGCTGCTGTCTTATTAATTTGGGGACACACCTGCCCGTGACCCAAGTGGAAACCCAGATACCGTACTTCCACCCATCCAATCGCACACTCCTTGGGTTTGCTGTGAGTCCCGCTCACTTCAGTGATCTCAGGACAGCCCTCAAATGCTGAATGTGCTGCAGCCATACATTACTATAGATAATGATATCTACAAGATAGGTGGCAAAAGCAGCGTGCAGATGGAGGATTCTGTCCATGAGTCCCTGGAACATTGCTGGGGCTCTGAACAACCTAAAAGGAAGGGTCACGCAAGGGTCGTGTTTTTTCATGAGATATTGGAGTCAAGGGTATCTGCCAATATCCCTTTTGTAGTGGGACAGACAGTGCTGTGTTTCTTTTCCTGCATTTTAATATGCCGGAATGCATGAGTTGCCCAATCACAGAATTTTGTGAGGGAATAAAAGGGGACTTTTAAGGCCCCGTTGTGTGTTGGAGCACTGCTTGCACGTCGCTGCCTGAGATCCGCCCCTTCCGGTTTTTCCCCTTTTCGCTCTCCAGTTCTATGGACAATCGTTGCATTGGTTGGTGGTTGCCTTCCTCCATCTCCCTTTTGCTCAGCATTCTCCCTCGTTGGTCCTGCGTGTAAGTGCTCTTGGATGTCTTCTTGCGTTCGCAAGTATGCATGGGATACATGACAACACAAAGGTACGTGAAATTACCGTTGTGTACTCTTGTGTATTCTTTTTATGCAGTGAATGATATTAGATCTACTTTTTTTTAGGAAGAATCGTTGAATTTGGGGCCGATTATGTTTAATGAAGCTTGTGGGGCAACATTTGTTGGCACTGCTGCTTTGTCTGCGTAGTTTTCCTTTCCTAAATTTGTTTCTTGATGCGTTGGATATGCGTTTTTCGGACCTGTCCTTCAGCGCATATTTGCTTTCTTTTTGTTATTTTGGTTGTTGTACTCGTTTTTTCTGTATGTTTAGTTTGTTTTGTTTTTCTTTATAACTGTTCTGTTTGCTCGGTGTGTATTTTGTTCTGTTTAAACTTGTTTTAGTATGTACATTTCATGTACATTCGTTTGTTTGTTTATATTTGCTGTTTGATGTTTGTATTCATCTGTTGCGTCTCTTTGTTTCAGTTAGTGTTTGGTATTTATTCTGTTGTATTTGTTTTTCTTTTGTGTGTGTGTGTGTGAGTGTATTTGGAGATTATCTGTTAATATTGTCTTTTGTTGTAGGAGCTGAGGCTTCCAGGCAGGCCGCTAGTCGACCCTAGTGTGTGGTGGTGGGACTCCAGCACAGGGTGCAGTGTGTTCAGGCTTGATCTTATGTGTGTGGGTGTGTTGTGACCTGTGCACCGGGTGAGTGAGATAGGAGCTTGGTGCTCATTAACTAGCTTACCTGCTTTTGGTAAGCCTCGGTCTCTTTTCATGTGTCAGTGTCTCATATGTTATCAGTTGGGTCCTACAGTCTTTTAATGATTTTTAAATAGTGCTAGATTGTTTATAATAAAGTTTTGTATTTAGTATTTACGTCTCTACCCTTCCTTTTTTTGAAACCACGTACCTGATCTTTTGCTGGTGATTAATCTATAATTACCATGATTTCCCTGTTTAACAGGGTGGCGTAGTCAGCTACATCTTAATTTGTTTCTTTCGAACTATCTTCCCCCTCGCCACACTTTGTCAAATCCAGTGTCGAATAAAAGCGAGTCGCACCTAACTGATCGAGCAGTTCGTCAATGCGAGGCATTGGGTATGATTCGAATTTAGACACCGCAATGACTTTTCTAAAGTCCACACAAAACCTGACCAAACCATCCACTCGGGAACCAAAACTACCGGGCTGGACCAGTCACTGTCGGACTCCTCGATTACTCTCATATCAAGCATGGCCTTGAGCTTATCCCGAACCACCTGTTTTTATGCTCTGGTAGACATGGCGGCTGCGTACCACCACCCCTGGGGTTGTCTTTATGTGGTGCTCTATGAGAGTAGTGCAACTAGATAGAGGTGAGAACACATCGGAAAACTCCGCCAGCAACTTGGCAATGTCTGTGAATTGGGACAGAGAGAGATGGTCTCCACAAGGGACCGGAGTGGATTGAGCAGCAATTTTTAGATTTAGCTCAGGTCCTACCTCCTCCCTTTCTGGAATGACCACGGCCTCGAGGCTTCCACCCGTACAGTAATTCGAATGGGGAAAACCCTGTGAAGGCTTGCAGGACCCCTCGTACTGCAAATAACAGGGGCTCTATCCGCTTATCCCAATTCCACTCATCGTCATGAATGAACTTATGAATCATGTTTTTAAACATCTGATTAAACCATTCAACCAGCCCATCCATCTGTGGATGATAAACATTGGTGCAAATCGATTTAATGCCCAGCAATTTGTAAAGCTCGCCTAGTGTTTGTGGCATGTAAAATGTGCCTTGGTCAGTCAGTATCTCTTTCAGGATCCCAACTTGGGAGATAACACGGAAGAGTGCCTTGCATATTGTGCGTAGTTGACTATAACTAACATAAAGCGGTGCCCTCGTGCAGTCCGATCTAATGGCCTGACAAGGGCCATGCCAATTCTTACGAAGGGGACCTTGATTAATGGAAGTGGGCACAATGGCACTTTTGGGGTGGCAGGCGGATTCACCAGCTGACATTTGCGACATGCCACGCACCACCTGCGAACATCACCGCAAATGCCTGGCCAATAAAAACGAGCCATTAGATGGTTCAGTGTCTTATCCTGGCCCAAAAGCCCCACCATGGGATTATGATGAGCCGCATGGAGCAAAAGTTCCCTACAGCTTTTTGTCGTCTCTTTCTGCATTTGAGTGTCCTGTGTCACTTGATATAACCTATCCTTAATAATCGAAAAATGGGGGTGGGAGAGCACAACATTAGGCTGAATTTGCTGACTATTAATTAATCTCACTTGGTCGAAAGTGTGCCTCAGGGTCTTGTCATGCAACTGATTAATTGGGAAATCCCCGAAGGGGAATCCCTGCCAAGAGGGGAGAAGCGGGGCCCTCCCCACTCTCTGCATCCCCCTAACGTGGAGCTGACATCGACGGCCCTGGCACCACTTCCCCAGCCAATGCTCTGCACATCCCACATCGTCTCTCACTACTGCAGGACCCATCTGCAAACATTTCTTTTGCTAATGCTTGAAACTCTGGCCAGTTTGTCCCCAGGAGTAGTGGATGGGTGAGGTGAGGACTAACCACTGCCACCACTATATGTTTTTGCCAATGGAATTTGATGATGAATGGAACCAGTGGATATTCTTGAACATCCCTGTGTGCACAACTCACCTTCACCATATGTGCATTCCCCAGTGTCTCACCTGGAACTAGGCCTTGGTGAATTGAGGTTTGGTTACAGCCTGAATCCACCAATATGGTTGGTATGTACACCCTTGAACACTCACCAGTATGTGGTACATCCCAGTTCAATTGGGGCAGTCTGCAGTGCATCAGGGATCTGGTCCAAGCCCCCACCTCCATCACGTGGCATTGGTCCTGAAAATGCCTGGGTTCCCTCCAATACCAGCGGACCAGCCCAGGCCTTACTCCGATGCCTGTGGCTCCGGAGTCCCCAACCTGAGCAGAAGAAGAGACAGACACTGGGGAAGAGGGAGGGGGCAGGAGAACATGGGATCGGGGAACTGGTTTCAGGGTTGGTGGGGAGCACGAGAGCGAGAGAGAGAGAGGGAGAAGAAGAAGGGAGGTGCTAGCCTGCCCCAGATATGTGTCAAGTGTTCCTCAGCCAGCTGGACTGCCTCATCCAGCAATGCCACTTGGTGGCACTGGACCCATTCCACCCCGGTAGTCGGGCGACAAACTGCACCATTACCACTATGTTGACGACTCCTTCAGCGGCGTGCTCCTCTGCCAGCAGCCACCTTCGAGCATAGTCCTGGAACTGTTGGGCAAATGCAAATGGGCAGCCAATCTTGCTGTAGAGCAATGGGCGGAAGCTTTGACAATGCTGTTTGGGGATGTGGCCAACCCATTGCGATATCGCCCGCCGTAGGTCTGGATACTCCAGCAGGTTAGCCACTGGAAACTGTTGGGCCGTGAGCTGGGCTTCTTCAGAGAGGAGCAGCAGCATGTGGACCACCCACACCGTTCCTGCACACTCTAACAGATCCAGGAATGCTTCTGGATTGTCCTATGGCCCCATCTTGGACAGTGTGACGTGGACAGGGGTGGTGGCGTTCACTGGGGCTGCTGCTGGAGTTACGGCCGGTTGTACCAGACTCTGGAGCACCTGCCAGACCTCCGCCTGGGCTTGCAGCAGGGCCTGTAAGCGCTGCTCCTGCTTGAGCGTCTGCAGCTTGAGCAGGGCCCGATGTTGGGTTTGGTGGATGCCGGAGTGGGACTTGACGATCTCAGCTAAGGGCGAAGACGCCATGACAGCGAATCTACCTCACTATCTCCCAGGTTTTGGCACCAGTGTGACACTTGCTCTGGGACAGGACAAGAATGAGGAAACAGGAGGCAGGTTGGAACAGCTCAAAACACAGGCTCTTAATTGGCCGCTCAGACTTCACTCGTTTTTCGGCATTTTTATTTTAAACAAAACACACACACGCAGCTCAGTGCAGCGCAGCGCAGCTCTTGCTCGGCTCTCTCTCTCTTGAAGTGCTCATCTCTCGTCTTTTTTTATCTTTGCCTCGACTCACTGCAGCACAGAATATTCATCAAAATAATTCCCTGCTAGTTTGCATTCCTTACCACTCACCTTCTCCAGCTCTGCCACTTGAGCACGCCCCTGTTTCCACATTGTCTTTCCTAGCTTTGGCTCCCAGTTTGACAAAAGTGTCATGTGATATGCTTGCCATGTTTCCTGTTAAATTCCATCGCAACTTTGCGACAGCTTCCCATTCCAGCCATGAGAATGATTTCAATACATTCTTCTTTTGTCAAAGGCATTTTTAAAGGCTATCTACAAAAAATATATAATATAAACTAAGTATGAAAACATTTGGAAGACATTTTGCTAAAAAATATTAATTTCACCAAACCAACAAACCAACCATATAAAAAATTATAAATGTTTTAAGGTCATACAGTTGAGGTCAAACGTTTACATACATCTAGGCTAAAAATCAAGCCCAAATTCAGCTCCACACATTTCATGTTACCATACATTTCAAAATAATCAAAGAGACAGATTTATTTCAGCTTCTTTTTAGTATATTAGGTTTTCAGTGGGTCATACTTTTACATACACTTTGTTTGTGTTTGGTGGCTTTGCCTTGAAATACTTCAACTTGAATCATAGGGTAGCCTTCCACAAGCTACTCAGAGTACTTTGCTGGTGTAACTCAGTTAGGTTTGTGGACCTCCTTGTTTAGACACGCTTTTTCAGTTCAGTCCACAAATTTTATATAGGTCAGGGCTTTGTGATGACCACTCCAATGCTTTCACTTTCTTATCTTTAAGCCATTTTGTTACAACTTTGGAGGACTGCTTAGGCTCATTGTCCTGCTGGAAGTCCCAGATGCAGCCTACGTTTAACTTTGTACCTCATGTCTTGAGATTTTGCTTCAGTATTCCTCATGATGCCATCTATTTTCTGAAGTGCATTAGTCCCTTTTACAGCAAACTATCCCCACAATATGATGCTGCCACCTCCATGCTTCACAGTTGGGGTGGTGATCTTCAGATTAAAAATCTTTTTCCTCCATACATAGCACTGCTCATTATGTCCAAACAGTTCAGTTTTAGACTTGTTACTTTTGTAACAGTTACTTTTGTACCTGATGCCTCCAATTCCTTCATCAGTTGGTGTCTTGGGGTTCACTTGAACCTTTTGGACCGAAGTACATTCATCTCTGAGAGTTAATGAACAATGCAGTGCCTGTGTGGTCCCTTTTTAAATTTTTGCAAGTTCTTTCAGCAGATGCTTGTGGTACGTTCTGTAGTTTGGAAATTGCTCCTAAGGAAGAACTGGACCTGTGGAAGTCCACAAATTTTGTCTAAGGTCTTGGCTGAGTTTCTTGGATTTTTCCATGGTATCAAGTGCAAATGTTTACCTTTTACAGCCACAGATGCACTCTTATTAACTTCAGATGATGACAATTGGCCAATCAGAAGCTTCTAAAATCTCCTGTTTAAAGAGACTATCAACTTGGTGTATGTAAACATTTGACCCACTGAAATTCTGATTTAGTGAATTAAAGCTAAAACAAGTCTTTGATTGATTGATTGATTTAAAAATGACCTCTGAAGTCCACAAGATCTCCTAACTGACTTGCCAAAAGAAATGTACGGTATCATGAAATGAAACATGAATCATGGAGTTGAGAAAACTAAGATTGAAGATTGAGGTCCTTAGCCTAGGTGTATTTAAACTTTTTGCCTCAACCATAGCTTCTGCTCAGCCTTAATGCACACTTTCTATGAGTTCTGTTCATGTTTCTGAGCCCTTAGACAGGTCAGGTCGCTGATTCAGCTGAACATAGAAATCTAAAATGTGGAGTCAGACCTTACAAGTCCGCTGTCTCAACACAACAATCGATTTTCCCCCATTAGCATCAGCAGCTGTGGGTGCACCTAATATATCCATTACCAATGTGTCAGTGCTCTACAACTATCTGTGTTTTCTTATGTCTACCTTACACCAAGAAATTTAGCAGTCCACCACACGGGTTTAGCAGTGTGAAGCCATTTGTCTTTTTTATGCTGTGGCCACAAATCACTCCCCTGTTTGTTTCCCTACAGGAAGGGATGACTGTTCCCTATGTCTGTTTATCAGTTAAACGCAAGAAATTGCAAAACTTTGGCGCTCAATATAAGTTCTCAAAATAAGCTCTTAATGGCATCTCTTTTTATGGCTGTGATTCTTGATAAATAACTCTGAATTTCAGGGTTTCAATTATTTTACTCAGCGTCTTTGGAGAGACTTTTAAAATGATGAGTTCTCCTTGCTCCATCTTTTCTTGTTTGGCAAGAAAAGTCTCCTCTTTGGGGTTCTTCAGTGTGTTCCCTTTTTGTAAATTTAGTCAAATTTAAAGCGATTAACCATCCTGTTTAATTAAGGCCATCATTAGGGGCTTGTGTTCTCACACTTGTAGGTCCCCTTTTTTTATCCTGGCATTTTTGTATTATTCCTGAGTGTTATTGAAAAAGATCTCAAGCAATATTCAAGCAGTATTCTTTTGTATATCAGACACTTTTTTGTTTAGGTCACAGCCAGTTTCCCTGACAAACCATACCTTCTTCTTCTTTCGGCTTTTCCCTTCAGGGGTCACCACAGCGAGTCACCACTCTCCACCTATCCCTATCTTCTGCATCCTCAACACTTGCACCCACTAGCTTCATATCCTCATTTATTACCTCCA
>CM075007.1:6367486-6389779 GCA_037576675.1 Pangasius sanitwongsei
CAAATACCTTTGAGCCCCTGAAAATGGAGGTACTTTGCTGAAAATGTCTGTAATTCCTAAATGGTAAATGCCATATTAGTAGTAGAAGTAGAAGTAGCAATATTCAGTGCCTACTATGAATTATTCAGCAACAACAAAGAAACTAAGCCTGAATCTGCCTGAACAGGGTGTTTAATAAGGTAAAGAAATCTGATTTGTCATGTGAAAGTGGAACAGGACCAGGAAGTCATAGTTAAAAAAAACAATACTGCTAGAGTCATTCACATCTTTGCAATACCAAGTGATATTTTCCTTTTTTACCTGTAGAACAACTCTCAGTGTGGTAATGATTTGGTGTTTTTTCATTGAAAATTGTCTTGTGAAAATTGCTTTCTCCACAGTCTTGAAAGCACTGGCTGCTTTGAATTTTTCTGAAAGCAACTGTTGTTTTTTTTCCATTTATTATGGAAATAACACACATTATGGAATGTGTTATACACATTCAGTTGTCACAAGTGGAGCACATTCAGTTGTTCAGTAACAAGAAAGGTGTCAAATTCTTGCCATTTAATGAAAAACTAATGAATTACTTAACCCAAAATATTTTTAAAAATTGCTTCAGCACATGGTCTTGGGGATTTAATTCAGTCAGCAGTGCACAGAAGCCAATGTGATGTACAGCAAATGAACTTCACACACATATCAGAAAACAGCATTCAAGACATTTCCATGGTCTGATGTTTGGCCACAGAGTGCTGCTTGGAGAATTATGCAGAGCAAATTATGTGTTTAGCTGTTCACATATCTTTCTCACTCTGCCAGTCAGTCACTTGATTTATGTTGTTAATGACAGTGTCCCATCTGTACTAACGCCTGCTAATTTTTCACCTTGCCACTCCAGATTTCTCTGCAGTTTGAGGAAAACGATCAGATGTAAAACTTAAAGTCTTAATTTAAAGTTCCTAAAATATGCAGACATCTTATGCACAGAGAACTGAAGGTGGTCAGTGTGCTTTTATTCAAATCCCTCATAAAAAGCTGAAAAGATTCTTACATGGTTGTAATTTGGCATTCTGAATCACTACAGTAGATTTTTCAATCACTTTATGGAAAGTGATATATGTATTTATTTTTGTTTTTATCTTTTAAGTGAAGCCCTGAACTTTTTCCTGGAGGCAAACTCAGAGGTATTGGGAACATTTTAATTCAAGATTCTGCAATAAACTATTTATGTACAAGTAATATGTACTAATACGTTAATGGTAAGAATATAAATAATATAATGTTGTTATATTAGGAAACACTAGAAAATACATGAATTATACAATTTGAAAGTAGATATTTAGAAAGTTGGCAGGGTTTTTCATCCAGCAGTCCTGGGGATCCAAGATTCAGGTTTTCTCTGCACTTCTGTGTTGAGAGCAGATGAAGCTCAAAATGGTGCAGGACAAGTGGTCCTTAGGCCTGGGCTTAAAAAAAGTAAGTAAAATTCAATCATCATCTTTTAAAGTCTTAATATTAACTAAATTAATTTTTTATTTTTACCTGATACCTAAATATTAATATTTTAAATTTATATAATTATTCATTAATTGGTCTGTAATTAATAATTAACCTTTAACCAGTAAAATTATGTATTATTTGCTTATAAATTGTTTATTAGTTACCATCATAAACCAGTTCTAATAATTACTTGCTGAATTAATAAAAATGACATAAAATAGTAACTAGTAAAATAAAAAGACTAGACATGCACATACAGCTGTATTTTGCACATTTCCTACAATTATGTACAGTATTTTATTATTTATGTTACATACATGTCCTCTATTCAAACAACAATGACATACAATTGCATTAATTGCATAATTGCATTGTATTCTATTCTGCTGCAGAAAAAAAAGGAAGAAGAACAGAAAAAGTACATTTGGACTCTTAAAATGGAAGAAGGAAGTGCATAGAGGTCACAGGGGATGACATTCTGAGGTTTGGGCCTATGTCACTAAAATATCTGCCCCCTACTGATGTCAGCCTGGCACCACCAGTAGACCAGTATTGGTGGATCTGAGAGTCGAGTCGAGGCTATATAGTGCTTTTATTCGATTCTCTGTGAAACAGGTATCCAGTGTAACTGTTGTAGTAATGTGTGCTGAACATTTGCTATGATTAAGGAGTCTAGCAACCAAATTTTTTATATTTTGGAGTTAGTTTTTAGTTTTTTTACAAAGATTCCAGTTGAGGGAATTACAGTGATCAATGCATGAGGTTGTGAAAGCATGAACCAGGGTTTCAGTAGCTTTCAAACTAAGTAAGAGTCAAAGCCAGGCACTGTTGCAGAGCAGATAAAATGAAATTTGAGTAGCCAGATGTAAGGGTTCAAACTTAAGTGTGTTGTTAAATATTATAGCAAGATTGTGAACAGTTGTAGAAGGTTTAACAGTCCAGTCCATATGAACTGAAAATTCTATAATTTTAGAGAGCAAGAACTAATATTTGTGTTTGGTCTGGGTTTAATTTAAGAAAGATCGTAAAGTTCAGGTCATTCAGTTTATAAGGCGGGAGGAAGAGCTGTGATCAGATAAAGCTGAGTGTCATCTGCAAAACAGTGGAAGCTAACACCATGCTTGTGAATGATCTGGCCAAGAGGAAGCAGATATATGGTAATAATAAATAAATAAATACATACATACATACATACATAAAAAGGAGAGGACTGAAGACTGATCCTTGAGACACCTTGTGTGACAGAGGCAGTAGAGGATTTGTGTTTGCCAATGTTTATTGCATGAATGCATCAGTGCCCAACACTCTGGCTGGTGTGATAGACCAGGAAAAACACCCACGTTTGTTCAATATTCATTTTGGCTATCTCATGTAAGCCATGTTAAGAGCTCATGCTCGAGTAATCTTACCTTAGATATTAAATCTAATATATAGATTAATTCCAGCTGCATCCACTACAAAATTAAGACTCGCTTCTTGCTTCTCGCTTCTCAGAGATGACTTGAGCTCTACTACTAACTGAATGGTAAATGGTAAACAGTCTTTTTTCCTGAATGCTCCTTTACACAGTTGAGCTGTACATTTAAATGACAAATTGTTGAAATTAACGTAGTATGAACTCTTAGACTCACAGGTCTCACACGCACACACACACACACACACACACAAACCTAAGAATACAGAATTGCTTCTCTGTACCACATTCTGTACTGAGAAAACATAAATGGCTGCATTATTTATGAATTTTGTGGCATTCACTCACAAGGAATAGCGGATGTGCTTGATATATGATTAGGAAACTTCCAGAATCTATTTATATATTTGCAGCACAAAGGAAGTGTCCATTTATTCATCAACTAAGCCTCAGCAAATGCATTCCTATTGGACTGTTTGCTTATACATGTTTTTGTTGTTGTTGGTGGTGGTGGTGGTGGTTTTTCTCCTGAGCCAAAGGTAAGAACAAATCCCACAAATCATATTATTTAAATCACTCAACAAAAAGTCTGTAGAAATAAAAACCTTTACACACACACACACACACACACACCCACACACACAATAATTACCACTGCCACCATATGCCTGAGAATAAAGTTGAATGAAATAATCTAGCTATTTTTAAAATAGTGCCAGCTGGTGATCTAAGTCTCATGCAACTAACAAGCTCACATATCTTGCTTCTTCATGCGCTTTCTTCAGTATTTCTTGCATGCATAAAGATGTCAGCAGTCATTTCAGAAAAAAATCATCAAAAGAGTTCACCTGGCCTTCTCTTCTTCATTCCTCCTGCATCTCTCGAACCTGAGTTAGAGAGCACAGAGGGCTGCAGTGAACAATGGCGCAAGTGCAGATTGTGAGAGCTGGATGTGAATATTAAGTGTCTCCAAATTGCTTCTTCAATGCTCCTCCAAACAGGTTTTGCATGGAGCATAATAGGGTCATCGTGTGTGTGTGTGTTTGTTTGTTTTTTAACTAATTGCAGGGCACACATTATTTGCTTGTCCATACCAGAGATATTCTTATCATGTCATAAACTGACAGAAGAAATGCATACAATCTTTCAAATGTCTGATGGCACTCAGTATTACCTCCTCCAAGACCACGCTGTCTTTAATTACAAAAAAGCAGGGAAAATCCACTTAATTAACAGGGTTTCTAGAGATCTGTTTGTCCTCAAGCAAAGGCACAGAAGCTGAGAAACCTCTGTGTAAATGTTGGTTACAGCTGCCTTGTGTAAATTGGACTCAGATGAACTCAATGGGCTCAATGTAAGGCTTGTTAGATTATTGTGCTCATAACCAGACTGTACACATTCTTACAGAGACAAATTAGCTTAACAAGTCTAGTGTCTCAGTGTTTTCTTGTGATGCTGAATCTCAGTCTAACTTGTGCACAAAACTCAAAAGAATGTCACTTGGATATTTTTATTTAAATCACTTATAACCATTTTAAGCTCATTTTAAACAGAAACATAGTTATACAGTATTAGGATCACTCCACATGAGGTCTGAGATAAATGTAAAATTTCAAACATAAGATTTCGGAATACAAAGGATATTCAGATACATTAGTGTTTTCCATCAAATTGAATGGATTTTGACTTCTGAGAGTGCATAAGTTGAAAGCCTGAAGCTAATATTATGATTAACTCAAATAAGACAGCGATGTCTGAGAATTAACTCCAATTAGAACATCCTGAGGCTGGACCAATATGAAATACATCAACATATATTAGGTGTTCATTAAGGTCTTATTCTTTGTTCAATAAATGTAAAGGGTTTATTCACTATGAATTAGACTTTATTCATAAATACTAGTATTGGTTAATAATTGGTGATCTCTTGTGTGAAAATGATTGATAAATGCATTATAAGTTGTGAGAATGTGCAATAAATGTTTTGTTAAGTCCTTGTTATGTAAATTAACGAGTATGAATTAATAATTTAAATTCAACATTTATTAATTTACAGTCCCTACCGAAAGTATTGGAATGACAAGGTCAGTTCTTTTGCTTTTGCTAACCACTGAAGATATTTGGGTTTGAGATCAAAATATGAACATGAGACAATAACTTAGATTAATTAAGAATTTAGATTATTAAACAACTAAACAACTTAAAACATGGCACCTTTTGTTTGAACCCACCCATTTTCCAAGTGATCAGAAATATTGGAACATGTGACTGACAGGAATTTCTTGTTGCCCAGGTGTGCCCTGTTAGATTGATAGTTTAGACAATTAATAGCTCTGAATGTCTACTCTTAGTTTGAGCCCTGGGTTTTGCCTGTAAAAACTACATTTGTTACTTAAAAGGATAAACCAGCATGGAGATAGAGAGCTGTCTATGGGGAAAAAATCAAGCCATTCTGTAGCAGAGAAAAGAGGGAAAATCAGTGAAAGCCTCTGCAAAAGCATTGGACATAACCAATACAACAAATTGGAATGTCCTGAAAAAGAAAGAAACCACTGGTGTACTAACAACAGGCTGAACAAGGAAAACAACAGCAGTTGACGACAGAAACATTGTGAGAGCTGTGAAGAAAAACCCAAAAAACAAGTAAGTGACATCAACAACAACCTCCACTGGGCAGGGCAGAACAGTTTGGTGAAATCATTGGGTTGCTGGTTTGATGCAGTTATTGCAAGCAAGGAATATGCAACCAAATATTACGTGTTATTTACTTTAATTTACTTTAGGACTTTCTCTTCCAAAGGTACCATGTTCTAAGTAGTGTAACACATCTAGATGTAAATATCAGGAAACGAAAATTCTAATCTATCATCTCATAATCAATGGCCTTGCAGGTCCAATACTTTCGGAGAGGATCTGTAAAATCTTACAAAGTAGATTCTGATGTGTCCAGCTTATACATTTTTAGTACCATGTCAGTACATCTAACTACAATTAAATAACAAGTTATTAATCTAACAGCATTCATTAAATAGTAGTAAAGAACAGGCAATAAAATACAAGGTAGTATACAACTGAACATTTTGGTTGTTCACTTTTCAGTTAAGAATGAAAGGCTTAAGAAGCACACAATAAAATATAAAATATGATGAGGAGTGCTATTCTAGAAAATTGATTAATGACAGCGTGATGTGATGTCGCCTGAGTTCGTATTACCAACCCAAAATTCATTATTTTACTACAGCAGCATGTCCTGAAGTGTTTTCTTCCTCTAAAACCAAAGCAATTTGCCAACACTTACATTTTTCTTAATTAAAGAATGACACATCATACTTTTTTAAAAAAGTATTAGTTACATTTTTACAGTTTTAGTTACATTTAATGAGACAAAAAAAACTTGTCACTAAGAAACCAGAAAGTGCAAACTCCTCTGTCCTGAAGATTTTCCCTGCTGCTACTAAGCACTGACACCGAAAAGCCTCTCCATAAATGTTAAATAATCATTTCTTTGCAGAAAGCTTCATCATATCAATGATTATAAATCTTTGTTAAATAACAACACATTTTTAGATGTGTTTATTATTCAGTTTAAATTAAGTCACTGTGAATAAGCTGTTACTAGATAACATACTAGAGGAAGCATATTAATATCAATCTGTGATTTGTCCCAGAGCCAGTTATAGAAAATCAGTCAACACTTTCTGACAAATCAGCGGTCTCGTTTGTCTCATAAGAGACTATGTATAATGAAACAGACATTTATCACACATGTATGCACAGCTGTACACAACGGACATTGATAAGTCCCACACATTCTAAATTGCTCTGCTTGTGCACAGCCATACTCATTTAAATACAGAAATGCCCAGAAATTACCATATATGGTAAACAACTTCCAGTAGAATGGTCATTTGTTATGGACGACATAGAGCATGTCAGAAAGGTCTAAAAAGATGGATGGCATGAATATCCATCAGTATCCATTCATCCTTGTTGTTTTTTCCACTGCCGTATTGGTAAATGTAATGATTCAGTTTCCTACACATGCATGGTCAGATGTGTGCGTAAATCCTCATGCACAAGAAGAACTTGAATTACATTCTGTGTGTAGGAACGTGCATACGTATGGTTTACATGAAAAAAAAGCACTTTTTGTTGGAGAGACAGTATTAGAGAAGGACAATACTGTTGACTGCTCATAAATACTTATCTGAAACAGAGTAGAGTACAGTACAGCTGAGCTACAGATATTGTGATTAACCCTTTAAACTCCAAGCTAATTATTCAGTTATGCATCTTAAAGCATTACCCAATTATGAATTACTGAGCAACTACAGTAAAACTATTATTATTGCTTTGCAATATTGATTATAGGGGTGGGCTGGTGGCTCAGCGAGTAGCGTTGCTGCCTCACAGTTCCAGGGTCGATCCTAAATTGCTCTCTAAATTACCCCTAAGTGTGAATGTGTGTGTGTGTGTGTGTGTGTGTTCCAAAGTGTATTCCCGCCTCTTGCTCAGAGATCCCGTGCTCGGCTCTGGAGCCACTGTGACTCTAAGCAGGATAACAGTTACTGAAGATGAATAAGTGATTAATGACTCATGTCCTTGTCCCTGTCCTTGCATCCAGGCAGAGTTTAAGCTTGCTTTCAGTCAGGAACTTGGAACCTGGTCTCAAAGAAGAAAAGGTCTCATAATTAAGAAAAGGCTTCAACCTTTCAACCTGGTAGGTCCTACCAATCTGTATTTGAGAGGTTTTGCCACTTCTGGTTATTGAAGAAGTTTAAGGTTTGCAAAATAGCAGATTAGGTCAGTGGAAGTTTCTGTGGTCTTGTTTTATTGTAAAGGTCTTGGAGAAGAACGGTAAAACTGCAGCCAACCAAACATGCACATGAGCTGTGAATCACTGCTGCTATCTAGTGGCCCATTGCAAGCCCTGTAGCTTGACCTCTGTAACAGAATGCCAAGATTGACCAACATCACTTTTTTTGCATGCAATCCCCCTAAAATATAGGAAAATGACATTGAATATGGTGAAAGAAATGAAGCAAGTGGAACAAACTACCTTATTACAATTCATAGGATGTAAACTAATTCCTTTAAAAGTTGAACAATACCTGATTGCCACAATGTTACTGTAACTGTTGTCATTTATGCATTTGTTGCTAAATCATTGGTATGTGCATTAACATCAGAGAAAAACCTTCCCTTTATTCAATTTTAATGCTAAAATTACCTAGAATGTGTTTTGAAATAATATTTTTTTATGTTGAGTAATAATTACTCTACATACTGCCAAATTTAGATAATATAAAAAAGCAAAGAAACATGCCTAGATTTGACCTTTATTAACAAACCCAGATATGAACAGTTCTAAATCTACATGCCCCTGCCCCCTTTCTTATCAAGGTTCCTAGCTACACTATATGGCCAAAAGTATGTGGACACCTGACCATCACACCCATATGTGCTTTTCTGAACATCCCATTCCAGATTTAGTCCCCCCTTTGCTGTTGTAATAACCTCCACTCTTCTGGGAAGGCTTTCCACTAGATTTTGGAGCGTGGCTGTGGGGATTTGTGCTCATTCAGCCACAGGAGCATAAGTGAGGTTAGGAACTGATGTTGGGTGATGAGGTCTGGGGTGCAGTTGGCAGTCCAGTTCATCCCAAAGGTGTTCAGTGGGGTTGAGGTCAGGGCTCTGTGCAGGACACTCGAGTTCTTCCACTCCATCCTTAACACACCATGTCTTCATGGAGCTCACTTTGTGCACAGGGGAATTGTCATGCTGGAACAGGTTTGAGCCTCTTAGTTCCACAAAGTTATGCAGTAGTGTGCTTCCATTTATGGGGCAACAGTTTAAAGAGGGAACACATACGGGTGTGATGGTCAAGTGTCCACAAACTTTTGGCCATATATTGTATACGTTTATATAGGGAGTGGGAAGCCATTTAGGCTTCAGCCACTTTTGCATTTCAATAAATCAAGGGATGTTGCTGATTTGCATTGAGTTCTTTATTAGGAATAACAGAAGTTGAAATAAATATAGAGGAATGGGAAAATACAATTGACAAAATGAATACACCCTCAATACAGATGTACCTAAACATAATTGCTTAAAACATTGCATACATATTTAACATGTAACAAACAATGCACAATAGCACCTTCTCTGAATTTCTTTTGGCAAGGTTGTATATGTTTAATAGCATGTCACAGTATTATTTAATACTGCAAAGGTGATTAAAGACACATTTAAATAGGATCCCCAGTTTATTAGAAAATGTGGAGATGGAGAGAAATGATGTGCTTGTCAGTCACTTCCTACATGTAATAAATCCCATTACATGGAGGAATTATGACAGATTATTGTCTCGCAAAAAAAGGTCTTAGTTTATATTGCATTTGTTATGGAAATAATAACATAAACATATAATACATGGTGATTCATTTAAATAAAATGATTGCATGAAAGCTGGGAGCAATCAAATGTATTTGTACACCTAAAGATTCTCAGTTCTTTTAACAACACTACAAGTAATGTCACAATTTAACCTTCACATATTCACAACAATGAAAACAGACAAGGTTTGTGTGCCCACAAATATGTAATTACACCATTCGTTAGTCTGTGATCTTTATGTTCTCTTCACTATCCCATTATAAACGCTAAATGTAAACACTGGCCATTCGTTATAATGTTAATGTCTAAGGCATGGAGTCTTTGGGTCATCAAAGACAATACACTCTTTAAAACAAGGTTAAATCTGGAACTCTTATATCTTCTCGGTTTGTTGTTTTGGGGAAACTCCTAAAAGTTCATTCCTTATTGAAGCTCTGTTGAGTAAAGAGAGTTCCAAGATAACCCTCTTTTAACTATCAAAGAACCCCTGAAATCCATTTTTTTAAAAAGAGCATAAGCACAAGGCTTATATTTCCTAAACACTGCTCCTGAAGCTCCTGCTGATGCTGAGAAAGGTAAGCTTAAGGACAGGTAATTTCCCTCTGAGACGATGTTATAACCCTTAGACCTGGTATAATCTCACATGCATGTTGTATGTCAACTTCCTGCTTTTAGCCATGAAAAGGTTTTATAGAGAATATAAAGTCCAACAACAATGGGGGAAATAACCTTCAATAAATCTTCAACGTAATATGATTTGATCCCATGTATTTTCACTTTCCATATTTAGATTCAACATCAACCTACAATGGAGTTGATTTAACGTGCATGATTCTTCATATTTGTGCACCTATTGGGTTTCTAATTCAGAGGAATAGTATGGCAGTACTACAGCAGCATCACTTCTGGTGGATCCTTTTATCGACTTGAGTAAAGCAAAATCAAATCCAGCAGCTCTCCGGCAGTTGTGGGATTTGAAATAACAGCTTTCATGGTCACTAGCACAGAACCTCAATCGCTAAGCTAAGCAGAAGCAATATATCCTTCATGCACCGGACTTATTTGGACTAAAGTAAATTTAACTCACTAAAGTAAGAGACAATTATTTAAATAATAAAAAAAGAAAAGAAAAACAAACATTTCCTAACATATTTAAGCTGGTCTGATAATAAAGATGGAAAAGAAAATGTGCCCCCCAGTGTTTAGGGGCCAACATTTGAAAGTTGTTAGTGCAGCTAAAAGCTGATGTGATAAAATAGAATAAGAAATGCATCCTTAATACAACAAGAGACAGTTTAAAAATACAAAAAAGGAAATTAAAATAAAACTGAATGAGCAGCCTACGTAAGTGCAACATAATCTATATTTTTTTAGCTGTTTACAACCAAAGCCTTCAGCAAAGGCAGAAATGCTATCTCTTTTTTATGTTGACCACATATGATATGATATTTGTGCAATATCAAATATCAAAGTGCAAAAAGGTCCATTTCAGTCACACCCATACATTTGTGCTTAACAGTAAAGGCCATGTTGAGGAGGTATCCCAAATTCCCAATACAGCATTAGCAACCTTCAGTGCTAATGACTGGCTTCTCTTTGGCCAAGCTACAACTTAACACTTCATATCAGTACAGAGACACAAAGCGATAAGGCAAAATACTGTCCACTCCCACTGAGCACTTGGACTGCAGCCAACACCCTTTACGCTTGTGACAATCAAGTGAAGAATAGGACTTAATGACTGCACGCCAATAACCTCTTCTCCACTCGTCTCTGCACGTGTGCAAAACCACTGCATCTTTGTTAACCTTTTAAGACGTCTTGTCAGCTTGTCCTTGGCCTGGCTGTTTTTTTTATTTCGTGCTTCCCTGCCAATCACAGCTATGTGAGACTGAGAAACCGTTCTGTATTGAGCAAATGGAGCAGGCGGTCACAATATAATGCAGCGGAGTTTGGGAGAAGCGGCAGCTCGGTCTCCTCGCCATTTCATCTTCTTCTTTTTCTTCAGATTCCTCTCCGGTACTTGTTGTCTAAGAGAGAAAGCAGGAAGTCAAAAAGGAAAGGGAAATAAGAAGAGAGGGGTGGAGAGATAACTGGGTGAGAGAGGGTGAGGAAATGATGGTGGTTGTAGTAAGATAAATTTCCCTTTCAGCTCTGCCAGACGTTCCAGATGTGGTCAACTACTCCAGAATACAAGAAAGGGGAAATTCCAACAATATGTACAATTTTCTGCATAGTTATTAAACAAAATGGTTACAACCAGGTTGCCTGATGTCTTAGAAACTATTTTATAAGAACTTGTAATCATTTTTCTTATTTGTATTAACTAGTATTAACTGTGATTATTCTTTTTTTATATGATGATGGTGCATCATTATCAACTACTTTCAACTACCACTGATAAGCTTTTGGTTAAAAATTGGTAAAATTAAAAACAGGTACAAATAACTTGAAAATGAATCTGCAATCTTGCAATCATAGGCCTGTATACAGTGCAGAGTTCATACTGAAACACATCTGTATTCACACCTCACATCTGACTACTGTTCAGAA
Organism: Pangasius sanitwongsei; assembly: GCA_037576675.1. NCBI lineage: Eukaryota > Metazoa > Chordata > Actinopteri > Siluriformes > Pangasiidae > Pangasius > Pangasius sanitwongsei. The sequence continues at coordinate 6,379,332 of CM075007.1, forward strand.
GTTTTGTGAGAGTTGTGCACACATGGTGCCTCCAAAAAAGAGCCATGGGCCAGTTATACTCAGTTCTGACGTCGGATTTAATGAGATTTTTCTTGCACAATATTGGCTCGACTTAGGAGCAGTATTAAATCCAGCACCACTCTCTGACATTTTGGTGTAACCACAATATGTCATGAGGAAATTTATGTTTTGGGCTGTAAATACACTCAAAAAGGCTATGGAATGCCAATGTAATGGAATGCCATTAAAGCTAATATTAAATACATAAACAGGGCACTATAAAATAAGTCATAGTATGGTCCCTTGGAAAGTCTATGGATTTTTTTTTATTTGTTGTTTGTTTTTGTTTTTGCATGGATGACATCTTAATCAGAGTCATTGCTTATCTTGAATTTAAAAAAAAAATTATAGAAAATTGTAAAAAATGTGAGCAGCACTTACTTAAGTGAGCTGTAATTGTAATAGATGGATGCTTGGTCAGCTTCTCCTTCAAACCTTGGATATATTTTTTTATAGAAGATATTTTCATTTTTAAATTGAGGCTTGCTTTTATGTATTACATGTGTAAGTGTAGCAGATAGATCCTTGGTCAGCTTCTCCTTCAAACCATGGCCATGTTTCTTTATAGAAGATCTTGCTTTTATGTATTATGAATATTTGAGAAAAAAAAAAGACTACTTGATTCTTCAGTCCACATTTTCTATCCTTTGATTTTTTTCAGGCTTAAAGGTAAGTGCTTGGTGTTTAAAAACAGTGTTCTAGATACTACTGAAAAAAAACCCCACAAAAACACACTTCTATTTAAGAAACATCTGGCAACCTTGGAAGCGTGAACTACATGCAGGTGATTTGAATAATCTGAATGGGGTGGCCAGAAAATCAACTTAAGCAACTGCATGACCAATCTTAAAATGTTTAATCTTTTAACACAATGCAACTGGTTTGGGTTCTGTAGGTGAAAAAGTTCAGAAATAAAAATCCCAAGTTGCTGCAATAAATAAATATGATGATATGTATGCATTTGCCTAATGTGTCTTATAGTTCGAATAGTCAGATTACAGAAACAACACTGTACATTTCTACACTGTTGTAGGATTCAGTGCTAATATACAGTATAATGAGCTATATTCAATAAGACACACACTGTATATAAGGCAGAAATATGATAATCACACGTGTATACATGTTGAACCATTTACCTACCTAATTACCCTGACCAGCTCGTGAAAGGCTTTGTCCACGTTCATTGGCGGATCCTTAGCGCTCGTCTCAATGTAAGTGATCTGTTTTGTGAATGAAAGGTTAAAAACAAATGACTGCATGCAACTCTCATACACGATGACTCACTCCATCTATAAATAAGACAGCCGAAAATAATGGGGCCGTCTTCGATTGGCTCATCACATGGGCAAACAGGGCCTTAATCACAGCCTGTTTTTAGGGGTGAGTCAACACAGGAGCCTGCAATTCACCACACACACTAAAATAAGCCTCTGGCTCTGTGTCTGCCAATCCCACTGGTCTTTGGCCTTGGGGAGAAAAGCTCTCCAGATAGCTCTTTTCCTGTGCCGGTTTCATATTTGCCAAAGAACTGAGACTGTATTTGGGCTTGCTCATCATTTTCTAATTAAAGACAGAAGCAATAGCAGCTGAGTTGGAGGCGTGTTATAAAAAATGCCAAAGCCTTTTAGAGATCCTGCAGTGAGCTGTGACATGGATGTTTTGGAATTCAAGCCAAAACTACTGATGAGACAGACGTGTATTCTATATATTTGCTATCACAGTAAATATCATTCATATTCCTGTGTCCAAATAAAGAAGCCGAGAGTCGAGCATGCCTGTAATTAGTGCTATCAAAAGAAAATCCTTTAACACTTTCATTAAGCAGTATTATTTAAAGCATAAGTTATATTAACAAATCATTAACTTCAGCTTTACCACACCAGAGGTGACACTGTGGCACAGTGGGTAGCAGAGTCACATGACCCGGATAAAGCGTGTCAGAACTTTCCTTCAAGTTTTCCATGTTTTTGTCTTATAACTTCAAGACAAAGTGAGGGAATGACTATTTATAGGTGATATAACATAAGTGATAACAGGAACTAACTTGTCTTGCAGATGTTCCACAACATTTAATGCAACTATAAAGAGTTAAATGGTTAAACTGTAAAAATAAAGGCTGAAAAAAATAAAAGATGACATGTAAATGCATGCTCAAACCTACACTGTGTTTGGCAGCCATCTCACACCCCTGTTCATTCGTCACCTTCCTCAAATGAACCAAGTCCACTTTATTAGCTACAAGGATCATGGGAAAGGACTCTCTATAAGAAAGAAAACAAGACAGAAGCTTTAACAACACACTGGTAACAACATGAAATTAAAGCCACAAGCTGTGAGATGCTCTATTTTCAGGTCTAAAGGTCTCAGTGGGGAAGAGACAAGCAGCAAGCTCACCGATCCTTAACCCTGAGGATGAGCTGGTGAAATCGGTCAACGTGCTCGAAGCTGGCCTTGTCTGTGACGGAGAACACAATGAGGAAGCCATCTCCAGTCCTCATATACTGCTCACGCATGGCACTGAACTCCTCCTGGCCTGCTGTGTCCAGTACTGATGACAATAATAATAATAATAATAATAATAATAATAATAATAATAATAATAATAATGGTATAGGAACATCTGTATCATGCAGAGGAAACATTAAAATCCTACTGTGTTGCAGTGTACCATTCTACAATACAAAGTCAAAAGTTATTCAATACAATTTTGGTTGAAATTGAGTTAGGACTGGAAATACACTTCTGTTTTATCTTGCGACATAACGACCAGGTTCAGACTTCCTCTGTTTGAGTCACTATGTTCTAACAATCTAGTTCTAACAGTTATAACAATTATTACAGTTAGCTTGCGCTGCTAATAGCTAAAATGAAGCCTGGCATGTAACATGTAAATCTAACAACCAATTTTCATTATTTAATTTGTGTTTTACTAGTTAGAAGAAGATATAAATAGATATATTAATATGTATGCTGAGCCTCTGGTGAGTGTATGTAGCTAGTATAGTTAGCTTGCACTGCTAACAAAGCTACGTAACGTATGCTAAACAACAAATTTGTACCCTTTTTTCACTTTATTAAAAGATTACAATTCATTATAAGTATGTTTTAAAGACAAATAAATCTTATACTGTAGTAAATTGTGTGCTGTAGGCTACATTTTGGCCACTGGACAGACACCAGTAGCACTCGCTCCATGCCCACAAGAGACAAACTACAAGCGACACAAGCGACACAATGAAGTGTTACAGGAGCAACAGCTGCTTTCTGGTAGTTCTGGGATTTAAAATGAACAATCATCCAGTCACTAGGACTGAACATTAACTGTTTAAATTCCCAGTCAGAGGGGCCACACTTAGTTACTCTTATAACTGCATACCTCTCTTGTTAGTTTTTACTGTAGTAACTAAATAATTCACAGTACACTGTCAGAAAAAAGGTTTTGAATCTACAACTTCAAACCCTACATAGAAGTCTTAAAGTTCTTTGTAGACCCTTACAAGAATTTGTTTCTCTATCAGAAGGGCTCCAAGTTCAAGCCTTGACTATACAAAGAACCTATTGAAGAACACTCAAAGAACGTAGAACTGAAGTGTAACTGCTGCCACTTCCACATGTTGTCCTTTTAAATTAATATTTTGTAATGTATTGCTTGTATTTGACTTCAGTAATATATTTTACCATGTCATCTGTAGGTCAGTGATGTCGGTACAGGTGAGGATGCAAGAGAAGCATCCAACCGGTTTATACAAACGTGTATATAGACATGTAGGACTAGTTGCTGTATGCAGTTGATTGTAAGGCAGTTCAGAATGTAAGTTAGTAGCTACAACACCAGGGCTATACTGGATCTATTGCACTAGTGTGTAGGCTCAGGCTAATATAACTGAATAAAAAAAGAAACTGATTTTGACTGATTAAGGCACTAGAAATAGCTGTCATGTTTTCAGGTGAACCACAAATGGATGTGCAACGAAAGACAAATCTCTTATCCAAATCAAGGATGATTACATGGACTATGATTAATATTGAAATGTTGGCAATCTTACCATCCAGAATTGCCCACTGGCCATCGATTTCGGTGTGCTTCAGGTAGGAGTCCTCGATGGTCGGGTCATAGTCAGGCACAAAGATTTTCTGGAAGAACTGGATGGTGAGGGCGCTCTTTCCCACACCACCGTCGCCCACCACCACCAGCTTATAGGTGGGGAGGTTGTCGCTAGGCACAGCACTGGTCGCCATAGCAATAGCTAGACCTGCGAGACAGTGGGGCAGAATGCATTGCTACTAGGCTGCTAGGCTTCATCTTGGTGATGGAAGGATTCATAAGAATTTTCCTCAAATAATACTTAAGGACACATTTGAGGTTTTAAAAAACTTTCCATTTGAAGAAGAGCTAAAACAATTGTGGTCCTGTAGTCCCATGGACTGTGGTTTGGTTTAATGTTGTCTTCTCTCAGCAGGGTGCTTCAGTGAATGTTCTTAAGCTTCAAGAGGAGAGTTCTCATGTGAGCTTGTTGTTTTTTCACTCAGCATGGGTTTGCTTTTGTGTATTTGATACCAATATGAAGCAAAAACAGTCTGAAAATATTATCACATGAACATGTCTTGAATCGTTTAAGATTTACTGACAATAGTGAGAAAGGCCTAAGAGTGACAGATGCAAGCCGTACAAAAAAACAATACAACTGGTACAAAAAACAATGATTGTGCTGATTATGGATACACTGAAAATGCTTTCTGTCTTCTGACTGGATATTTGCAGTCGGCACAAAAGAGCCAACACAGCTAAAGCATTGCAGATGTGGAGATGGGATCTGGAGCAGCTGTGTAGTAGTAGTTCTTCAAGTCTGACTTCCCTGATGGCAATAAGAGCTCTGATCTCTACTGCTCTCTGTCATTTAAACTGGGATTTTCCATTGCTGGAATGAAGAAATCATACAAACTTCCCACTACATAGTTATGGTTTAGACAACCTTTTAATGACAGACAGAAAGGCTAAAATGTTTTGTAGAGAAACGAACTGAAGGGTCCAAAAAGTTTCTGGATGCCTTCATGTCTTCCTAGTAACACTTGAGTATATGTAAATTATTATTCTTTTTTTTAAGTTTTTTTTCTTGTTCCATTGTCTATAACAAGTAGCCTAGACATAAAGATATGACAATGTGGTATTTAAATTTCATCACCAACATTATTACTATGTAACTATCATTGAAATGATATTTCAAATCCAGTTAATGATTATTGGAGGATTAAGTCAAAACTTAAATCAGTCATCAACCAACACACTTACTCACATCTCAATCTGTTGACATTTCTATTTTAAATACATATCCTCTCCATGTCAATTCAAAATGCGACAAATGAATAAGTCTGTACTTACAAACTCCACTGGTAAACACACATTAGAGCAGTCTGAATCCTGCAGGTTCAAACTTTCATACGCAAAACGTCCAGCATGTACAATACACCTTAATGACACACTCAACAAGTGAAAGTGCCACTTCTTGTTCAATTCCATGTGTGAATCTGTCCGTTTCATTTTATTCTTACCTAAAAACGAGGCAAGCCTGAATGTTGAAACGATCACTGACCTACTGACACACTCTTGACACCAGCTGTGACGGGAGAACAGTCTCCACCCCAGAGTGTGAATGTGGACCGCTCCGGGAGGAAACGCCTGTCAGCGGGCAATGGCCGGCCCTTCCCACGCTGCACAATGTGAGGAAACACTGTGTTTCCTTCCTTCCTAATTCCACTCCACATTCACCTTACTTCGCGAGGGAATCGGAAAGACGTCTCACTCTCACAGGCACCCAAGACAGGGACCTAAATATTATGTCAGAATGAATTGAAACCCAGCGATCTCACTCTGAGCAAAATTTCTTGGAGAACTAGGACTTCTGAGCTGAATCAAAGTGAATCAAAATCTACTGTAGGTGTTTGGATTTTAGTGATAAAATCTACGTGTAATTAAACAAGCAATTTTTTTTTTTTGCTGTAGTTAAAGAAAGATCAGAATTTCCAGTATTGCAATCATATGTGTGGCAGTCCAGGAAAACCCGACGGATGTCGCTGTGGCTGAATTCTGAAGAAAAGTGAGTCTGTCTGCCAATAATATACTCATCTCTAAAAGATTAACATATTTTACCAAAACAACATGGAAATGTTTTTATTTTTCATTTACGCTACTTTCTAACCTTGCCTTGCCGTCTGACTTAAGAGTCAGACTTCATGCTGGATAATGACTCAGTTTGACAAAGGAAAACTTGGATCTGTATGGAATTAGGAATGAGTTTCCCCACACTCATTCCCAAATAAGACTGACACAAAGTGCACAATTTATCTCTGAAAAACAACAACATTGCTTGCTAATTAGAAAGAAGTCAAAACTTTTCTTTCTCCATTTTCTCTAGAATTTGGTCACCTGCTAACTCCTACCCACTAGCCACCTCTCCTCTACCATATAACAGCTACCTACTGGGGAGAGTGAACGCTAACACACGCTTTCTCTGAGACACGTGAAGAGAGCTGACCACATCTTTTCAAGCTGCTGCACCACAGGGCAGCGTCACACATTCTGAGGAAAATGCTATTTATCCTCTTCTGCATACACAAGCTCAGAGACACCCATAAGTGGCTAGTATTGCTATGATTGGCAGCAGATAGAGAGTATTCCATCCCTCCCACTCAAACAGCACTGCTAATTTTGCTCCCTTAGCTCCTTTGCTGTGGGGATGTAGGGATTCGAACGACAGACCGAACGTTGTTCTGTTACCCCAGTCGGAAGTACCTCAAGATAATTTGTGTGATCAATCACTGTTTTCAGCCACCCTTTAGTGTAATGTGTGATTTACATCCATCAGTGTTGGAAAACAGCGCCCCCTCTTAGTGATGATTATTTCACCTACACAGTCTAGCCATGTAATGCGATTCTTTTTAAATTTCCTCCGATGATTAACTGATACAATCTACTTTTTGCAGGTTGTTTAGCTGTTAACACATGACTGACTAAACACTGCAGCTGAATACATATTCCAACAACAATGTATTAACAATGACGGTGTGATTAGTAAACGAGCTGCAAGTGACACTGTTGAGACGCAATGCATGCATGTTGTGCCAACTTTGGCTATGTGTGTGTTGTCTGAATTGCAACACAAAGATCAGTGTTAAGCATCAAATTGAGATAAGGTGATCTTAACTTTACTGGGCTGGTCTGACATATTTTCCAATCTGGCCCACTGATGTATTTTGTGCCATGAATGTGTATGATGTTGACTGACACAACTCAGACCATACACTTGAACCCAAGACACAAATGTAACAGTAGTTACAGTTGTAACAGTAGTAGCTAGCAGAGACTAGACTCCAAGAGAATGTTAGTATGGGATCAAAATCAAGTACTGGCTAATACTGGGGAGCGCTTATATTGGTAACATATCAAAATCCGTTTGAAAAAGACAACACTAACGCATGGGGGTCATGGCGGTTAACACGTTTGCCTCACATTTCCAGGGTTGAGGGTTTGATTCCTGCCTCTGCCCTGTGTGTGTGGTGTTTGCATGTTCCCCCCTGTGCTTTGGGGGTTTCCTCCCCCTGTTGAAAGAAATGTGTTGTATTGGCATTTCCAAATTGTGTGAATAGTGCCCATTGAGCACTCTCTCTACACGATAAGATGACCTTAACTTTGCTGGTCTGACATATTTTCCAATCTAGTCATATCTTCCTTGCCTTGTGCCCTGAGTTCCCTGGGATAGGCTCCACACAACCCTGTGTAGGATAAGCGGTACAGGAAATGGATGGATGGAACAGTGAAGATTACAGACTGGACTGCATTGTTGACCAAAATGATTTGCCTTTCATCTGGTACATGTGGTAAACATGATCCCAGCACAATATAAACCTTTAGTGATTAAATCTCTTGCATTCCTCCAGGACTACAAAAATGATTAAAGGAAGCACCACGCTGAAACACATTAAATGTCTTTATACAGAAATATTGTGATGTGTTTAGTGGTTCTGGTGCTAATCTGTTGGTTGAAGCTCTCATTATTCCCGTGAGAAGTTAATGGTCACGTGCTGCTCTGATGTCACAGGAGGACATTACTAGCACAGTTACAATGGCATTTAATAGGAGAAAATTTTTCAACAATCTCAAACATAAGGGATAACAGGCAGGTTAGCCCTTAAACACAAAAGCACTTCTCAGGCACTTCTTAATCACATGCACCAATTCCCTGTGACATTCAATGTCATATTAATGACACATCTAATGCAGGACTAGTGAAGATGTCAGACTCCAAGCTTCAGTATGCAATACCGCTATACAACACAGTTGAACTGAGTTATGGCTAGTTAGCGATCTATGAGACGACCAGCGTGGTGTCATTGAGGGGTGATATTACCATGAAAGTTAAAGCTTTAGCACCTTATCTGTTTGAGCAGAGTGTACAGATGAGGAGGTGAGATTAAAGCACTGCTGCATCGTTCTCTTTAGGTAGAGATGAACTCCCGCTCATGCCACTATCTGCAAATAGGTGACTGTCTTTGTGGGTAATATAAGAAACCATTAACCAAAGTGAATATTTTGCATAATTCAAGATAACATATTGATTAGAAATATTCATGGTGATTTTTTTTCCTTTAACAAAAAATAGATTGTTAAAACATTTTTTGACCTTAATTCAGATGTTCTTGTTTTAGAGATTAGACTCCTTTGTACTGTATAATGAGGAACAATCACTTCATCAAGCTACTAGCTGAAGTGTGTCACTGCACTGAGTGATCATCGAACACGACAATACTTCTTCTGTACAACATGACTGCGTCTCCAACCGTTCTGCTCATTTTAAGAACTGAATGCTGTGCTGTATTTCCCTGAAGAATCAACATCTGTCCTTTTTGTCATGTGAGCATTTTCTTTTTTTTCTCATTTCCCAGTCTTCTTCTTGTGGTTTCACTCAAAACGGAGAAAACTAACACACTACTCCGGTGCTTTCTCAAAAGTTTCCAAACAGTCTGGGTTGCCAGATTGTGATTCACAAACTGGGATGTTATTAATCCCATTGCTGGATTAGTGTACAAATGTATAGCAATGTGCTGGTAGGTGTGTGTTAGTTAAATTGGGAAATGTGTGAACGTGTGTATGATGAGGATACTCTTGCAGGAACAGCTGGTATAAACTTAAAAATAAATAAATAACTAAGTAAATAAATATTTTTTAAAAACTTTAATAAATAAATCAAATTAGTGCCCTGTCTTACATGAATGATCTTGAATCATGAATGATAAACTTACATGAATGTTAGAGAATGTGGCTGTGTGTTGCTGTGCTGTTTAGCCCACACATTTATATATATATATATATATATATGTATTTTTTTTTATTTTTTTTTTAAGTATTTATTTATTTATTTATGCCTGATCTTGACAGCTGCATGCCAACGAGTAGAGAGCCGGAAACAGACACTCCCTCAAGTTTCAAGCTGATCTCTCTCTCTCTCTCTCTCACACACACACACACACACTCACACACACACACTGTCTATCCATCCCTAATAATCCCATTAATCTCCAAATCTAAATGATCAGCTAAGGGAACTTACCAGAGTTGCCTTGTTTAGAAGGGCTGTGTCCCAGTACCTTCCCCTCATGCCCTTAACCTCAGTGTAGAGGTTGTTTATTCAACAGGTTCTCCTTTACAGTCGAGATCCCACAGCGCTGAGTCTGCTCTTTCCTCCTCCTCCTTCCTCCTCCTCTTCTTCTTTTTCCTCTTCTTCTTCTTCTTCTTCTTCCGCTCTCGTCAAATTACTCTGCAACAAATCTTCACATCGCAACCGCTGATGCTATAAATAGAAGAGACACAATGGTCTCGTCTACATGACGAAGAAGACGAATTTCAGCGAAATTTCTGAAGAATCTCCGCCCTCCTCTTTTCTACATCCTGCAAACACACGCTACAGAGTATCCCCAGTGCACAAGCTACAAGCTAGCTCTCTCACACAGCGCTGTTTACAGCTTTCCCCGCCTGAGAAAGTGGACTAGTCCGTCTCGCTCTCTCTCTCTCTCTCTCACTGTGGGTGTGTGTGGGTGTGTGTTTATATCTTAGTACAGACCAAATGTCCACCAGGACAGAAATAGCTGACAGTTTTGAGCACATTTGCCTGGTTTCCACTTTATTAGGAACACTATACTAATACTGGGTAGGGCCTCCCCTTGCTCTCAAACCAGCCTCATTTCTTCATGGCATGACTGCATCACACAATTCCTGCAGGTTTTTCAGGGGCGCTTTCATGCTGTGAATCTCCTGTTCTACCACATCCCAAAGGTGTTCTACTGGATTCAGATGTGGTGACTGGGAAGGCCACTGAAGAGCACTGAACTCA
>CM075007.1:6404953-6417009 GCA_037576675.1 Pangasius sanitwongsei
CTTTTACTTCCTTCCATCTCTCTTGGATTGTTGGCTACATACCATCCAAAAGTGCAACTTAAATAGACCGTCCTGCAGTCATGTAAACTGGTAAAAGGTGAGCCATTTTGCTCCCATCAGTCTGTACCATCAGTTTTTGTACTTTCCTTACTCAGAGTTGCTCTGAGAAGTTTCCTAAATGACTTTTAGTCTAGGACTCGCAGCTAGGACTTTTTAGGCTAAGATAGGAGCTCTCTGAGAGAATTCTAACAAGCTTTGTGAATACGGGCCCTGACATATGAATCGTAGTTTTAATACGGCCCCTTATTGGCTTTGATTCATTGTCTTTTCATCCAAAAATGAATGAGTGGACTACAGGTATAGAATTGTTAATCCCCAAAGCATCTGTTATATAACTGTTTTATACAGGGACTAGAAGCGATTTATTTTTCATTTTGGTTCGTTCTGAATAGAAATGATATTTGTACATTCCTGCTCCACATCATTCTTAATAAATAGATTGTTAATAATTTTCTTTACGTGTGATGGCTTTCTCTGCTTATAGGAACATAGGATATAAATAAAACCTAGCCAGGAACATGTGTATTAATTTCTAATGTTTTCAGAGCATTCTTCTACTTTGCAGTGTGACTTGGTGCTTGCAGAATCAGAGGAAAAATTCTTTCTACACTTCCTGACCTCACCCCATGCACGAAAACCCGACTATAGGCGCTAGCTAATATCATATATTCCTGTAGCTAGGCATGCAGGAGGTGTGGAATTCTGGACGTGGATTTAGGCCTGTTGGGCAGATGTTCAGGTTTAGGATATACTTTCTTGGAATCACAGCGGAAAAATAACGTTATTAACTGGTTGAGCACTTAATGTTTTCACTCTAAAACCATTTAGAGTGATTTTTGGATTACGTAAGGTTTTTTTTTTTTTTTTTTTTTTATAATTTCGTTCCTTGTAACATTTCGAATCCCTGGTTTTATATACCCTGGCAGTGGTAGCTTGGTGATTAAGGTTCTGCGGTAGTGACCAAAGCTTTGTGATTTTTACATCCCCAAACCACTGTTAAGGCCAATGAATAAAAAGTCTGCCGAATGAATTCTTTATTTATATAGTGTTATTAACAGTGGACATTGTCACAAAGCAGCTTTACAGAAATCCGGACGTAGATTTATATTTAGATGCTTAACAAGCATGTGGCATGGAAAAACCCGACATGAACCAGAGGAACCAGACTCCAAAGGAAGTTCATCATTTTCAGGATGGCACCGGATAGTGGAATCATAAATCATTGCTCTTGCACAATTTTTACTGTAACGTCACGTGCACCACGTGTGGTACAAGGCTGTTCATTGTGAGCAGGTTGTGAGTAAGAGCGTGAGTATGATTACAGCAGCAGTGCTCAGGTACAAGTCTACAGTTTCCAGGTGAGATTATTCACCGAGGTGAGGCTGAGTCTTGTTATTTATTATCCGTGCTGATGAGTAAATTGTGAAATATTTTGGGAATGTCCTGCTTGGTGTTGATTGCTTGATGTGTCATTTTAGAGGCGAACGCTGCATTAGACGTCTCAGTGTGAGGGTTACGTAGTGTGTGGTGTTCCTGAGAGCGAGTCTAAGAAGTCCGGGCTTGGATTGTCACCCGGAGCTGATCCAGACACACAAGTCAGGAAAGGTCACTGGTTATTACTGCACTCAAACAGATGCTGTTTCTTTTTTTGTAACTATCTGTGGACTGTAACCCTAACCCTGCGCTACCACGTGGAGGGTGAACACGCTGCGAAGAATGAAACAGAACAGAGAAAAGAGATCACTGTACATTCAGTGACGGGGCCTCAGAGCTTACGTGTCTAATGCCAGCTGGAGGCGTGATTTCATTCATATGTATTGGGAATTTTTTGTGTGTGTGCGTGTCTGCGTGTGTGTGTGTGTTTTCCCCATGGGGGTGGACTGTGACTGGAATAGAAATGGCAAAAACAACCCCAATAGAAGGAGCACTGGTGAGAAATTGCGCATTTCAGAGACATTTCTTGACTCCACAAGAGAGCAGCGTGAGCTTTTTTGCTGTAATTGCAGGCCAAACACTTCCTGCTGTCTTTCTTGGCAAGTTTGCAGTGCATTTCAGACCGAAAACCAAAATAGATCGCCTCTTTCTTTTTTTTTTTTTTTTTTTTTTCCCCCCCTTTCCTTTCCCTTCCCTGTCACTGTTTATTCAGTGTTAATGACAAGACTGAAGGAGACTCTGAGTTGGTTAAAGTATTAATGAATAAAATTTTCATGTCTGGAAAGAAAGAGGAAACAGTATTGCGTATAAAAATATTTGCGCCCATGTGTCCTCATGCTTCCACGGCATGCCACTTCAGGTGTTTTGTAACATGAGGCACGACAAAGATGTACACACATGCGCACGCACGCACGCAGCGCTCTGCATGACTACAGAGGTAGTGTTCTCATCGGCCTCTAATCTGAAAAGCTACCAGAGATTAACAAGTGACATCATGTACTTTTTTCAATCATTCATTTTCATTAACTGCTCTATCTTGGTCAGGATTGTGGTGGATCCGGAGCCTGTCCTGGGAACCCTGAGTCTGAGGCAGGAATACACCCAGACCCCATGAAATCCTCATGTACTTTTGCAGAGAATTTATAAGTTTATAAAGTTAAAAAAAAAAACGAAAAAACAACACTTTCCTAGTGCTTATGGAAATTCACTTTAGCTGAAGATGTGGAGTTGAGATTATTCATAAAATCAAATGGTACTTGTATACGATATGGAAGGACGGGAGGATGAAAATCCCTTATTAGATTCTTTATGGATCAAGATAAGATTAAAGCAAATCTTTAATAAATCCAAATGGTTTTGTTTAAGGCTTGGCAATGTGATCATATGTTACTGATATAGTGATAAATTACTTCATAATAAATGTTCCTGAGGTATCACAGGTATTGCATACTGTTTTTCTCTCTTTCAGGGTTATAAACAAATCATTTTTGTTTAGAGTTACCATTTGAGAATGATAGTGATGGCATAGAGCAAGTTTTCTTCACAGTTTAATGTAGTACTTTTTTTTTTTTTTTTTGCATAGAATGGAGTAAGTTTGAAAATATAAACATCTGTAATCAAAACACTACGACAGTTTGAAAAAGAGATTATAGAGTAATATATTATAGAGTAATATATTAAAGAGTAATATAGAGTAAAATGCCCAAGTGGAGGCCAAGCCTAAGAAAGTAGGTGTTTTAATGTTATACAAAAAAATAATACTGAGCTTACATCCTGTTATTATTTTATTGCAGTTGTTAAGAAGCTAAAAACTCATGTTCATTGTAGTAGAGATTGTACAGATCATCAGGTTGAGGTGAGATGGACTAATGCTTTATGAGTTACACTGCTAAAGGCATAAAATGGCAAAAGCCCGACTTTACAGTCAGTACCAATCTTAATAGGAACCAGTGTAAATTTAATAAGACTGGAGTAATTGCTGTGACTTTGCTTTCTGGACTTTTCCCGTCACAATCAACTGGGGGGAAAAAAAGCCAGTGTTCTGAAGTTATGAAAGTAGAGGCAATATCTGTGTCTCGCTGAGTCTCTAAATCCTACAAAAACGGGTTGTATTGAACCTTGTTTTTAAGCCTGTCCACTATCACGGTGAAACAGCTGTGTTCACGTCCACGAGTCCAGAGCAAGCAGTAGGACACCATTTTAGCTGTCGCTGACTCTGCAAACCAGACTGGATTATTTTGTGAACATTATTCCTACTGAAAGAGCAGTTGTTATTACAGGAACTGGAGACTTTGGACAGATCAGGAGTCTTTTACTTAATGGCTTTATAAATGCTAACTGGAAAAAAAAACTCACTGAGTGACTTATTATATGTGTTAAAGGCTAGAGGTGGACATCAGGACCGGGATCCTGCAGGGATGTTTTTGCTCGCAGATATAAAGCTTGTCAGAAGCTCACTTTAAATGAAGAAAATACGTGGCTGTAATAAAATGGGTCAAGTCTATTGTTCTGGTGTTATTTTTATGATATGAGAAATGCATCATCAGCATGAATCCAGCAGATGTGCACGTAACTATCGGCACTGGTCAGTATACTACAGGAAAAAGACGAGACACTCAGACTTTTCAAAAAAGAAATGGTCAAAAGTGTGTGGACATCTGACCACCACACTCATATGTTCAAAAAGCACATCCCATTCCAGAGCTAGTCCCACTTTGCTGTTATAATAAGCTCCACTCTTCTGCAAAGTCTTTCCACTAGAGTTTGGAGCGTGGCTGTGGGGATTTGTGATCATTCAGCTACAAGAGCATTAGTGAGATCAGGCACTGATGTTGGTGAGGAGGTCTGGGGTTCAGTCGGTGTTCCAGTTCATCCCAAAGGTGTTCAGTGGGGTTGAGGTCAGGGCTCTGTGCAGGACACTCGAGTTCTTCCACTCCAACCTTAACACACCATGTCTTCATGGATCTCGCCTTGTGCACAGGGGCATCGTCATGCTGGAACAGGTTTGGGCCTCTTAGTTCCAGTGAATAGAAATCTTAGTGATACAGCATGAAAAGACATTCTGTATAATTACATGCTTCCAACAGTTTGGGGAAGAACCACATATGGGTGTAATGGTCAGGTGACCACATACTTTTGGCCATATAGTGTATGTGAGCTGTAATAAATGTGGCAAAGTTTAGGGTTAACTACAATGAACACAACTGAGAGGCACTAACTTTGCTTTAATCTTTGGCCCTAATTTCAGGTTATTCAGTTTCATAACTCCTCTTTGGCCTCAATTCTAACATGGACAAGCTCTACAGTAGAGCATGTTAAACAGCGACCCATGGGCCATTCAGGATCCCAGCGGGAAAACAAACACCATGACACAATGAGCTTTTCAGAACAAGATGCAGTCACCGGAAAAGTTCACGGGATCCCATCTGTAAATGGTAGTAAAGGTTTTTGTTAGTGGAGAGTGAATGAGAGAGACCTGTGAGGTTACGGGAAAAGGTGTGTGGATGGTCATCTGCCATGTTCTGTGAAAGTAGGCAGTCATGTTTATTAATGAAATGTACCAGATCCTCTAGCGAAAGCTAGAAGTGTGGCTAATGATAGTACACACTAATACAACAGCTATTGTACGTAACTGCTGTGGTTTAAATGTAACCTTTCTGAAAATACCAGTTGGGGAAAATGCTTCATGCCCAGATAACCACAACCGCCCCCCTGTTGAACAGTACTGAAATAAAAGCTCACCCAATGCCAGACTCAACTGCTGACCCTCAACTGCTGCTCTAGAGTGACGGAGAGCATGAGGTCCTGCTGCGCTTCAGTCTGGTATAGTTCAGACCGGGGTGGATTATGGGATTGAGTCCTCTTGGCTGTCACAATGGTTTCATGGCTTGCGGATGAGTTTGCTGTGGCTCTCTAAATAAAACAGGTAAGCTCATTAAGAGATTAGCATAACGTCTGATGATTACTCTTCGGGACTGCGAGATACCAGGTTCAGCTGTGGCGAGAGCTCATGTCGACAGCCCTGACACCCTGAACAGGCTGTGCATTGTGAGTTTGGAGAACGCTGACAGACAATGTTAAGATTAGTGGTGGGTGATATGGCAAAAATATTACATCAAGCTTTGAAGACATTTCTGTGATTCGTGATGTGTGTCAGTGTAAAGGTTTGCTAGCAAGCTGCCATCAGAACAGGAGAGTTGCATGGAAAAAAAAACTACTTAATACTTTTATTTAATGCTTACAACAAATAGATTTATTTAAAACTGAAAAGGAGAGAAAATATATATTTTTTTCACTGAATCATTTATTTGTAATATCTTGTATTGTGTATATTGTATAGAAACGTGTATTTATCACGATATCATGACATATCGTCAGCCCTAGTCACGACGACTGTGTTCTCCTTTTAAAGTAAATTGTGGTGCCTCCTGAACAAATTCTTTGCTATCAAAACGATTTTCTTCATGTTTAATCTGTTTTTGAAGCTGAGCAGTTGGAAGGAAGGAAAAATCTACTTTCTTCAGTAGTTTGTGCGCTGAATGTAGCTCGAGGCTGCAAAAACATCAAGAGACTGGTTAGAGGTGTTTGTGCTGCTGAGATCTGGTTACGAGCTCCTGTGGATATATAAAATGTGTGTGTGTGTGTGTGTGTGTGTGTGCGCACTCACCTGAGTGGGAGAACACCCGACCTGCCTGAAAACACACACTGTTTATGTGCGCCTGGCACAGGCTGTTTAAGAAGAGGAAAAGTCTGTGTTTATCCTCCTGAAATAAAATTTGCTCAAAACAAATAATGAGCGGGGGCTAGCACAGTTACATGCTAGTCTAGGATTTATGCTTCCCATGATGCACCTGGGCTCCTCTTGGCCTTCAAGACTCCCAACATTTATTTATAACATTTGTGGTTATTATTTGGAATCATTTTATGCATCCTGTTGTATAACCTGTTGTTTTACCAGATGACTTAAAATTAGTTTCTGTAACAATGTGTTTAAGAGCAATTTTCACCCTAATCTTCTTAAATACACGATTTTCTTATGTCATGTTATGTAGGGAATAAAACACTTGGGCCATTCTGTTATAGGAAAATGATGTGACCCAGCATGAAGCGGAGATGCTGTTACCATCCCAAAGTAGATTATTTTCTCATAACAGTACATCCCAAAGTGGTTTATTCCTCTTACACCACAGCGACTTGCCAACAAGTGTCGTTTTCAATTGATTGAAAATGTCACATCGTATTTTTTATTTGTCTAATATTGTGAAATGTCTGCAAGACAAGATATGCTGCGTTCGAGGCAAAGTAGCAACTTGTAGCTCCTCGCTTACAACTGGTAAAAACCACCGAAACACCTCAACTTGAAATTTCAACGTGTCAGCTTGGGGTAGTCTTCTCAACTTCCTTCCCCGTTTACAGAGTGACGTCAAATTTTTTCTCAATTTCGCACGTCAAATGTGCCAAGGTGGGAAAAGATGTTGTTAGAAGCCACAGCTTGCGCTGACACCTGAGACATCTTCCATAAAGGTTAAATGTTAAATAAATGTCTTCTTACAGAAAGCTACCATATAGTAACGATTATACGGTGTTCTTTGCTAAATAATGTTTTTAAAACCACTTATTATTAGGCTTAGATTATGTTGAACGTCTGGCATGCACATTCCTTTGAATGAGTTCAGTCCAGTGGGATTGATGCAATCCGATTAGGGAATTTAACAGCGATGTGGTGTTTTTAAAAAAAAAAACAATAAGTTATGCTATTACAGCACAAACATTTATGCAACTGTCAATCATAACATGCACAGTAAGCTAGCCAGAATGCTTAAGTTAATGTTGATTATACACCTAGTTAGTTATGGTAGACTGAACTGGGTCAGTAATATAATCTGACACGACTAGTTCTCTAACTTGGCACAGTTAACCCACATTGTTGTAGGCAGTGAAACTTGTGCACTTCTGCCATGGAGTCTCCAGTGGTTGCACTCTAATAATGAGCTGAGCAGCTATCAAACAACGTCTAACATCTTTCTATATGTTATCATTATCAACCCCAAAACAAATTTGAATAACATGCTCGTAGGCTTCACAGACTGGAATCCATCTAGCAGTTAGTCAGCCCTATAAACTATAGCCCATGTAGCAACAGCTTAGTTTATCAGCTATGCTAAATGCTAACAGTGATGACTTAAAGACTAGGAGCCTGACACAAGTCTTCTCAGAATTGAAAGACAGTGTGAAACTCGGAGCATAACATATTTCTGAGTGAAACTACATATTTGAGTAGATGGGACTTTTTTTTGCTTTTATCCATCAGGGTTTGATTGACTGGATTGGTAGAGGTGCTAGCCTGCGTGGAGGATTACTCACCTCCCACAACACCACGGGCACTTGTGGAGACGGATTAAATTTGGCTAATGCAGGAGGTGCGGATGGCGAAAATATTATCCTAGGAGTGAGGACATGTTTATTTGCATCTGTATATCCAGCCGGTAGCAGAAGTGATGACTTGAATACCGAGGTGATCATTTGTGCTTGAATATAACTTTTGACTTAAAATATGAAAGCTCGTCAGAAGATGAAGAGGAAGAAAAGACACCAGTTTTACCAGAAGCACCTTTAACGGGAATGTACAAATCAATATGAGCTAGCGAGTCAGGTAGCCAACGTGCTATAAAGTGAGCGTGGCTTCTTTGGGATCTTTATCCACTAGCTGAGCAAAAGTAAACCGAGCATTTTGCCATATTGTGTCCAAAATGTCACTCAGTATTAAGTCCTTGTTTATAGAACTGTTGTATAAAAGCAATCTTGCACTTGAAACCATGTAGCTATATTGATTACTTACGGCAAATCACAGCCATGCCGATATTCAGTATAACCGCACTCTTGCTTGTGAGAAATTGCTTAACTGAAATAGTGTGAATGTCATGTCTCTGGTAGCACTGTTTACATCCGGCAGTACAGTGAGACAGCAACGTCTAAAGTTTGTTTTTTTTTCAGTCTTACAATAAAGACATAATGCTGGGTTAGCATTAGCTTGTTTGCTTTTAATAATAGGTATTTTTCTTACCTTCAGTAGTTTATATGTATGACGAAACTGCCTTTCTTACTAAAAGGAGCTTTGCAAATGTTCTTACGTATATGATGAACATTGTCGACGTTCATTTTCGGGAGCTCCCGCAGGCACCGGGTGTAAAACAGCGCCATTGCCGAAGTGCCGTTTTGATTATAATGCGTAAGTGTTTGTGCGAGTAGCCCGTTCTATTGTTGCGTAAATGTGCAAAAAAAGTTGCTGCACTTTAGTGGAATATAACAACAAAGAAGAATTTTGTCTCTTAGGTGATTAGAACAGTTGAGTCATGTCTGACCAAGGACCTGAGTTTACATGGTATCAAAAGGGGTTTTGATTTTCAGTTGTCTTTAATACATTAGGGGGAAAAATGCAGGAATTAGCTTTGGTGCACAATTTAAAAAATGATGGTGTTCAGATTATCGTAGGATATAACCAAACTATCAGGGCAAAGACAAAAATCTACATTTTATACATTTTAAATAATATTTTAATATATGTAACATACATAGTACTGTTTGTTCACATCAGTTAATTCCAATGCATCCCTTATCATCATTTTATTATTTCAAATATTTAACCTCTTCAAGACTATTCCCAGGGCAGAGGAGCGTCCTGCTTCCGCACATGTTTATCTTCAGACACTGCTCTTGTTGTGAGGTTTGACCTCGAGAATGATTAGCCATGCACTGTCCTCATCACTTGCACACGATAGAGGGATGTAATCTAAGTCACACATGTGTAGGCTCGAGGCTCAGCTTTCCATCTTCTCCATGGTTCCTATTGATCTGTGAGATGGAGGTTAAATCATGAAGAGCTCTGTTTAATACTCCCAGGCTGTAGCTCCTGTTACATGATGCTGTGCTCAAACCTCTTTTTACGGCCTTATTCTCTGAGGAATCGTCATCTCGCTAATGAAAAGCGAGGAACGAGTTTACAGGCCATTGATCGCCGTGTTGGTTTCTCGTCTGTGTATCGAGGGCTTGTATGTGGTGTGCTGCTCCAACAATTATTGGAGTAATAGCATACAAAAAAAAATCACTGTACAGCCCAGGGTCATGGTTTTTAACATGACAAGGCATCATCATCTTACATATTAAATTCCATATTTGATTAAGGATTTTCTTCCCAGCCTTTAGTGGTTTATCAGAACACAGCCCTGTTATGCTTGTTTAAAAAGGCGACTGGAAAAAAAACATCTTGAAAATATATATCCAGTTACACGTTGAACTTTGAAATGGTGTTTTCGCACTATCTATAAAACTCTATTTCTGTACTGCATAACATCAACTGTCTAATAATTGTGTGTGAGCCTGGTACTCTTCACGTGGTAAATTTTGCAACTTTTATAGTAACGGTCAAGCATTTCAGAGTTTGGCTACCCCTAAAAGTGAAAAGGGGGAAAACTGCATTTAGAAATTTTATTTATATTCCACTACAGCGCAGGAGCATTATGGACATTTTGACAGCCAGTATCTATTGTGCCTGGCTAGCGCAGGTGGTAGAGTATGGGACTCTTGATCACAGGATCATGGCTTTCAGCCCCATGCTACCTCAGCCACTGGGAAATCACACTTAGGTTGTTTTCACACTTGCATTTTTTCCCCCAGACTTGGGGCTGTTCGAGCCCTGAGGGGCCGTTTACACGACAACGTTTTCAGCCAAAAACGGGAAATTTTTTATGCGTTTTGCCTGTTTGTTTACACGACAACGGAATTTTGGGGACTGAAAACGCATATTTTTGAAAACAGGTTTCAAAGTGCAGGTTTTTGAAAACACCGCCGTTATCGTCTCCATGTAAATGTAAATCTTTGAAAATGGTGACGACATGCGCGTGCGTAGTACGTGTTAGGTGTGCAGACATGCTCAGTACGTGTCTACAAGCTCACGAGTGTGACAGTCAGGTGTCCACATACTTTCGGCCATATAGTGTATCTGTGCCCGGGGCCAAGTAATATTATTTGTCACATTACTTCCTGTTTCTACTTTTGTGATGTTGGGGAAATGGTTGTTATGGTTACTGATTATATATATATTTTGCAGTATTCTTGCCATGCATCCAAAAAATGCTGTGCTTTGGCGCTTACATGTTGGTACCACAGAAAAATAATTAAAAAACAAAACAACAAACAGATGAACCTAGTGCTGACCATTTTACATACCTGAGTGCACAGGTATTCTTCTAAGTGAACGCAAATCTGCGATTATCAGCTCCGCCCCCAAACGAGCTCAGAATCGGTTCTGAGTGCACACTCCTATGTTCGGACCAAATGTGAAGATGCCCTTAGTGAACAAGGTTTAGATGTCTTTATACAGACGGACTCTTCTCACCGCTGTATTCGTTAAACAGGCTCCTTACCCGACGTGATCTTTGTAAGGTGATTACAATATATTATCCAAAAATACAGCTATGTTTTTTGATTTCATGAAATATAGTTATGTTTCTTAAATTTGAGCTATCAGACTATGTTATAGGCAGAAAAAAGAAATTTTAGCCAAAACCTGATTTCTTTTTTTTTTTTTTTTGTCTTATTTGGTTTTTTTGCCAGAATTCAGACCACCACATAAAACCTAATGCTCACCCAAATGGCTTATTTGGTGAAATTAACAATCTGTTGTGTATTTCTGAGTGCAGTTTCTAGGTCATAGGTTGAAAAATGCTTTTTGTTTCATTTTGGTCTGAGCACTTGTGGTGATATAAAGTATCAAAGCATGTTTCCCAAGAGGATATTATCTATTGTTTGCCTATATTGTTTCGCTACCTATATTCTTAAGGGTCTAGTAAAGAGCGATATAAACTGCACACTAATAAAGCAGCTTTTTAGTTTTGGAAAATGAGAGAAAATTGCAAGTAGTACATTTTACATACATTCTTCATAGATTGGTTTAGCCTTGGCAGAACTCAATATTAAATCACTAACACAGCTGAAGTGGTGCCATTTACTGAAGGCTACTATAATATAATATAATATCCAAATCACTCAATTAACACAACTCTGTTATGGTTATTGATGTTCCCACAGTGCTCATCACAGTCTGAATTTGTTTTTATTACTGTCCCTGAACTGCCACGCTGAGAGTATATTACTAGCCTGTATTTGTTGAGTGTGGCTCAGTGGCAGAGAGAGTAATGTTGCTGCCTCGTGGCTCCAGATCAGTCCTGAGCTCATGTTACTGCCTGTTTGGGGTTTTGCATGTTCTCCTTGTGTCTGCTTGGGTTTCCTCCAGCTTCTTCAGTTTCCTCCCACCTCCCAAAAACATGCCAGTAAGTGGACTGATGACGCTCAATTCCCCCTAGGTGCCTCTAGTTTGTGAATGTGTGTGTGTGTGCATGGTGTCCTGCAATGGACCCAAGATGTATTCCCAGCTTGTGACCAGGATCAAGCGCTTGCTGAAGTGAAGTGACTTGTGACTTGTAGATTAGTGAAGTGACTTGTGGCCAAGTACGGTGACCCATACTCAGAATTTGTGCTCTGCATTTAACCCATCCAAGTGCACA
>CM075007.1:6426456-6470183 GCA_037576675.1 Pangasius sanitwongsei
GGGGGATCGGTGCCTTGCTCAAGGGTCTCACCTCAGTCGTGGTATTGAGGGTGGAAGAGAGCGCTGGTCATTCACCCCCCCCAATCCCTGCCGGACCCGAGACTCGAACCCACAGGTTCACCTTCGGGTTACAAGTCCGACTCTCTAACCATTAGGCCACGACTGCCCCCAAGATGAATAAATCAAGATGAATAAATGAATAAATGTATTTCCAATGCTTAATACTGTTCACGTTCCACTTTGACAAACTAAAACACATTACATAAAAAACAATTCCAAATATAATGTGAAAAAGTACAAAAAGCCATATATATTTCATTGATGGATCCCATGCATACATAAAATGACGCAGATGTGAGAACGTTCTTGTAGAGATTGCAACACCAATGCAGCTTATGCTGGCTTTCGAAAGTTCATATTAAACACTGCAGCTTGACTTTATGGCCAGTAGGAATGGATTAATCATCTTCATATGGCCTTTGACAGATTTCTTCACTGCAACAGTTCTTAAAAACTCAAAAGGCCTTGTTCATTAGTTATTGAGCTGTTCAAAATGTTCATTGTGAAACTACCTGAGGATCCAGTTTAGGAAACCCTGCGTTTGAGCACCAAAAATGAACCCCATGTTCAGAGTTTATGAATCACCAATTGTAGTGAATTTCACTGTGCGTCTGTCTTCGGAGTGGGTTTGTAAGTGAGGCCTCTTGTCTCCTCCATTGCCACAGCTACATGTATGAAAATTTAATGTACCATTGACGAATTAAATCATCAGGAAGTGTGACTATCTCTGTGAAAGCTCTACAAGAACCTTTGGCAGTTTGGTGTTCTGGAGCACCAAACAAGTGTGTGTCTACATCATGCCAAGAAGAAAGGACACCAGCCATGACCTCAGAGTAGCAATTGTTGCTGCTCAATCTGGGAAGCGTTATAAGGCCATCTCCAATCAATTTAAAATTCACCATTCTGCAGTGAGAAGGATTTTTTTTTTTTAACAAATGGAGAGTCTTCAAGTCTTCCCAGGAGTGGGCGTCCCAGCAGATTCAGTGCAAGCACAGAGCGTTTAATGTGAGGCCATCTGTCCAGCTGAAATTGGGTTGTGCAGCAGGACAAAGATCCCCAGCACACCAGCAAATTGACATCTGAATGGCTAAAGAAGACAAAAATGAAGATGCTGGAATGGCCAAGTCAACGTACGAACCTCAACCCCATTGAGATGCTGTGACGGGATCTTAAGAGAGCTGTGGATAAATTAATGCTCTCAAACATCAGTGAACTGAAGCAATGATGTAAAGAATGTAGTGGACTCAAATTTCTCCAAAACGATTTTATAGATTGACAAACACCTACAGAAAACGTTTACTTCAGGTTATTGTTGCTAAAGGAGTTTCTACATGTTTCTGTTTTATAGGGTGTACTTATTTTTTCCCACCCGGTTTCTGAATGTTGGTTTACCTTTTGGGAAAAAAATGACTACATATTGAAATCTGTTACGTTTTTTTTTTTGTCATCTGAGGTTAATTTTTTGTTTATAGAAGTTGGTGAAGGCAACACAATTGTTATTTAGACCCTGATAAATAAAAACATAGAACTGAAGCAGGGTGTACTTTCTTTTTCCCATTTCTGAACATGTATATACATGCCTTCATACACAAAAACATAACAGTGTGGTGCATTTTTAAAACTCTTTCACTGAGGAATAACACTGTTGAGATTCAGAACAGTGCGAAGCTGTAAGTAGGTCAGGGGAGCATGGGCCTCATTCTGTAGCCGAACCCACAGACTGCCATCATTGATTGTAAAGCATTCCACAACACACTGGTGTGCAAGTACGCTTTAGCAGCAGGGTCGAGCACGTTGTGTTTCAAGAATGGAGCCAAAGGGCAAAAAGTGTCCTTTCCCATTACGACGAAACCAAAAACTCCCTGCTGAGGATGCAGGTCACGTGAGGTCACAGACAGTTCATATGTGTGACTGTGCATGAACATGACAATTTGTCTGGCGCCCCTGTGCTGAGCTGTGCTGTGCTGAGCTGTGTGTGTATGTGTGTGTGTGGGTGTGTGTGTGTGTGTGTGTATGTATGTGTGGGTGGCTCGGCTATATTACAACAATGCAGTGCGAAGGCTTCTGCATGACTCTTATTTGAACTGCCTCACTGCACCATACAGCAGATTAGAAGCATGACAGATTTTGCAAGATGAGACGGCCTGAGCTCCACAGGAAGAGGAGGCCGGAGATGTGAGAGATTTGTACACGGATGGATAGCTGCGCCAAAGGTTAATCCAAAATAAATACAGCTACCAGTATTGTTCTGCGGATCATCATGACTGTAAATATCATTGTGCCTCCTGGAACACATTAGTGTAATAGAATCACTCCTTGTAGGTTCTGAATCAAATTTAGCATGAAACTAACTTTTCAGATTGAACCATGGTTTTTATTTCTGGGAACGTTGGATTTCGTTGGAACTCTTATTTTAAAGCTTGGAGAAGGTTTCATCAGTGTAATTATAGTCTCAGCCCTCAGAGTGTCTGATGGGGTTTTTTTTCCCACTTTTCTGGCTGCAAGCTTTAGAACCTTGAAGATTGCAATCTGATTGGCTCTCCACTCTTCCTTCCTTGTAGATATATTCTGCTGACCAATAAAAAAAAAAAATCAAACACTAACACAGTGAGCTTTTCAGAGCAAGGTATAGTCACTAAATAAAAAAGAAAGGCAGCACCTCACAGCTCCAGGGTTCAATCGTGAGCTTGGGTTATTGTCTGTGCTTAGTTTCTTTGCACATTCTCTCAGTCTCTGTTCCTCCCACCTCTAGAAAACTAAACTGCCGCTAGGCGTGAATGTGTATTTGCGTGTGTGTGTGTGTGTGCATGGTGCAACTGTGATGGACTGATGTCATATCCAGGGTGTATTCCTACCTCACGCCAGGCGTTCCTGGCATATGCTCCGGATGAATGAAGAAGAATGAAGTGAGTGGAAAAAGGTTCACGGGATTACAAAGAATTTTCTGTGAAACAGTTGCATGTAAGGAGGATTTCCTTTCAGGATCACCTACAGGTTCTGGGAAAAGATCAGTCGAATTGCCTTTTTTGTGTAAGACCTAGGTGCTTTAGTGAATAAAGTCTGGCTTTTGAGTGGAAGGGTGTGTGTAATCCATGAGTAACTGATTGTGCAGGATTTATCTGGTCTTGTTAGACACACAGTGTTTCCTGAATCATTAGATATTTTCAGCAAGACTAAACGTCTAATGTTTTTTACTTTTCTTTCCGTTTCAGTCTGCTACAGCCCTAGTAGATTTGTGTTTATTTACACACCTTGTGCCACGTGCTGCCTTTTGAGTCATCACACACGTGTTACCTTGTGCACATGTTTAAGCTGTAGACACTTGGCCTTTTGTGCCTGGCGTGTGGGCACGGCTGTGGAAGAGGAAGACCCTTACCGCTTATCACTGCGTACTGTTTTGCTGTACATGTCTGGCTGTCTTGTTTGTGTTTTGTCTACAGTTTGATGCAGCTGCTGAATGACTGAGTGTACCTTTCCATCCATCCATGCCTATAGAGCATTGAACCATGTTTTGATATTCTGTATAAGGAGATATTTTTAAATGTTATTCTGGGCTTCTGGAGGATGTGAAATGGACTTTTAATTTGGTGTACGCATTCTGAGCTGCGTGTTCTTGTGTGGTTTTGTGTTGCAGACTCTGGCTGGAGCGTAATGAGCTCACGCTTCCGGTTGCCTGCTGGCAGATCCTACAATGTCCGGGCATCGGAGCTGGCACGTGACAGGCAGCACACCGAAGTGCTCTGCAACATCATTCTGTTGGACAACACCGTCCAGCCTTTTAAGGTTAACGTAAGTAACATTTTGTCTCTACCCAGTAAATGTTCACGCAGCTAGCGCGTCAGTCTAAAAACACAAATAGAATTCCAGGTGCCTTCTCTTAGCTTTTAATAGCCAAACATTTCCAGTTACCAAGACGACACCCACAAGCCCTTTTTCTCTGACTTGAGGACAGTCGTGGCCAAGTTGTGCTCAGAGGCGTGTTTTGTTCCTAACATTCCTGCTGAATGAGAAGCTTCCCTTGGGGTTCCTCAGAATCAAGTGCGTACTTGCGCTCATGCACCGTGCAGCAGTGGTCTCTAATCTAGAACACTAAATCACAGTGCAGTCACAGGACACGCTGATTGCAACATCACTGTGTTTATTCTCATGACCATGCAGAAGCAGCATGATGACTGTTTGGCCAAATAAATGGTTTCTTTTACTTTAAGAAGTAATCTAAAGGGTTATGGTTATGAATCATCTGTGAAAGAATTTTTGCGCATTTATTTGTCTCTAATCCCTGTCACCTGTCACGCCCTCAGGATTCGGAAATGAGTAAATATTGAGAAATGCCTGCATTTGCTTTGACGGAAACATTTTATGGTGAATGCACAAGTTGCTTTTTTTTTTTTTTTTAGTCGAGATGGCACGATACCACTTTATCGTTTCCATTACTGATACTGAAAACTTGACTGTCAGCCGACACTGATACTCATCTGAAATATGTATCAATCTTTTAATAAAATTGTGCATAAATGTTTGCGTAAGCCAAACCAGAGTAAAATCATCCACTGGATTTACAAATGTTTCACCGAAACACTGATTTTCTTGGTACTCTTACGCGCATCTCGATCACCCGTAAAGTGCAATGTGCGTTTTGTGTTTAGTGACACCCACAAAACCATAAAGCTCCAGAAAGATCAAGTGCCCAGACAGCTGTGAGCACGAAATGAACGATCAGTGTAAAGGCAGAAGCGGAAGTTATTTCGACTCACTTCTCTGCCAATAGAAATATGTAATAATATTAATAATAATAATAAACAAACAATGAATCTTGCCAGCTGAGGCATTTATGTATGGCTTACAGCTATGCGCAGACAGATCAGTCTGTCCTCCGTCTATAGGGCAGCATTTCTTTTGTCATAACTGAATGATTACTTTTATTTGTCTTAATTTACTGGCTTGTGTTGGCTTGCTTTCTTTTTTTCACCGCCTATAATTAATGTCAATAATATAAAATGACTGTTTAGACAACATGGTACTCTTAACCCCTGACCTAGCATTCACATAGTGAACTAGCAGGAGGATGTGTTTTTATAGAGACTCCAGAGCTCGTCTGTAATTGGCTCTGGATAAGGGCATCTGCTAAATGCTGTAAATGTTATAAAAATAAGCTATTTAAACTTGACAGAATATTCCAGATATAAAAGCGCAGTAATCCATGCAAATTATATGATTCGATCAAGTCATGGTTTACATTAGTCAGTGTTCTTATGCATAAATTTACACACACTCAGGAGCACGAGTAGGATTACGAACGATTTACTGAATGTACAGGATTTTCATGAATACCAAATTTCTTGAGTAAGCGCTCATATGAATGATTAACAAATAAATCCGTTTGTATCCAGCTTGATAAATGAGGCCCATTATTATCATTATTTTTTAAACTACTAAGCTTTGAAATGTGTATTTTAACTGAAGCGCATTTAAACTATTTCACACAAAAGTCACTTGTGTTGTAAATACAATAAATTTAATAAAGTATAAATATTTAAAAAATCAGTCTGAACAAAAGAAAAAACAGTCATGTAAACATTTCCATTTCCAAAAAAAAACCTATTTTCCAAATCCAATTGAACCGTTTTTTTTTGTTTTGCTGCTATCGTGCCATCTCACCTTTGTAGCTTTGCAAAACCGAAGCTGTGACATTTCATTAGTATCAAGGACCCAGTTCTCGACAAATGGCACTTACTACATACAAGAATAAAGCCTCTTCTTCTGTGCGTGTTCTTCTCATACACTCACACTCTTCTTTGGCTTGTTCCCAGAGTGTCACATTCAGGTGCTCAGATTTGCTGTGGTTTTGTTGCCAAACCTCTCCAGGGTGTAGACATCTCAACATCAGGTCCTCGATGAGCGAAATAAAAAGACGGAAACACAAAGACTAATAGTTTGGAGAAGGCGAGGAGAGGAAAATGTACCTGATGTACACGGAGAGGAAGACTGTTACTGGTGTTGCGGAAGTTGCCGTTCTAGGCAGTGTTGACGTTAGCAGAGAGGCCGCTGTAAATATTTCTAATCTGTTTGTCTGTACGGGTGTGTGTTATGACTGGAATGGTGAAAGGAGCCAGAAAATCCAAGCATACCTATAAACACGAAAAATAGGTGACATGTTTTTGTAAGTAGCACAGACTACACAGTTGTCCCAGAGTAATGAGAGAATCTTGTCCTAGTTCACTCAAAAGTCATGTCCTCTGTAATGAATTATACAGAATGAAGTGTCATTTTTACAGGAATATTTTTTGCAAGAAAAAAATGTACAAGCACAAATTTGATAAACACTTTTAATTTAATTTAATTCATTAATTTGGGCAGTTGACATAAAGCATTAATGGGATAAATAGTCAGTCCAACTTAGTCTGACAATCGGCCAAAAAACAGGAGTCGATCCAGCTAGTGGTTTTGCTAGCTGATAATTTGTATGACTCGATTAAATTGATTAGTACACGTTTTTGCCTTCCTGTTGTCATATCCTTGAACTTGTCTCTGTGGTTGCGTTAGTAGCAGTTACTCGTAAATTCTTTCTATTTTTCCAGCGTGGAAGCTGGTGCGTCAGACCAAGCTGGATTTTTGAGTAGGAAGTTTAATCTGTTAACGTTTCCAGAGTCCTGAGTCACAATCTGATGTCTGACCAGAATCTCACAGCAAACGTGTTTGTTAGCTGTTATCTGGTTAAAGCATCTTCATTTTTTGCAGGTTCAGTCCCAGAATTCATTGCATTTGCTAACCCTGCCTAAAAATCTTGGTTGCTAGAGATGTAAAGACAAATGTATGATGTGTGTGATGTGATGTGTAACCTGAGATAGATAATAAACCAGCTGTACCACAGATAGCATGAATGTGCTCTTTTTCATGTGTGGTGCACGCCAAATTCTGATCAGTTCAGCTTGATGTAATTCAGTTTGATTTTTTGCTTCTGCTCAGCTTCTTTGGCATGAAATGCAGGAATTAGCAAAAAAAATAAAGATACACTAGTTGTGCTTGCATTATGGAAAGGATTTGAATAGCTGCCTGAGTGGGTTATTTAAAATGCAGGAAAAGAACTCAGAGTATTAAAGCTTGAAAAATGCTGTTGGAAACATTCCTTTGAGATTCTGGTCCATGTTGAGATGATTGCATCACGCAATTCCTGCAGATTTTTCCGTGCATATTCATGCTGTGAATCTCCCGTTCTACCACATCCCAAAGGTGTTCTACTGGATTCAGATGTGGTGACTGGGAAGGCCACTGAAGAGCACTGAACTCATTGTCATGTTCATGAAACCAGTTTGAGACGACTTTTGCTTTGTGACATGGTGCATTATCATGCTGGAAGTAGCCGTTAGAAGATGGGTAAATTGTGGCCATGAAGGGATGCACACAGTCAGCAACAGCACTCAAATACGCTGTGGCATTCAAGTGATGATTGATTGGTATTAACGGGCCCAAAGTGTACCAAGAAAACATTCCCCACACCATTACACCACCCCCACCAGCCTGGGGTGTTGAGGCAGGTTGGGTCCATGGATTCATGCTGTTTGCACCCAGTTCTGACTCAGAAATCGAGACTCATCAGACCAGGCTACGTTTTTCCAGTGTTCAGCTGTCCAGGTTTGGTGAGCCTATAGCCTTACTGTAGCCTTTCTGTCAGCTCGAACCAGTCTGACCATTTTCTTCTGACCTCTCTCATCAACAAGGCATTTGCATCCACAGAGCTGCTTCTCATTGGATATTTTTTCTTTATTGCACCATTCTGAGTAAACTCTAGAGACTGCTGTGTGTGAAAATCCCAGGAGATCAGCAGTAGAAATACTGAAACCAGCCCATCTGGCACCAACAATCATGCCATGGTTGTCATTATCACTGAGATTTTCTCCATTCTGATAGCTGATGTGAACATTACCGAAGCTGCTGGCCCATATCTGCATGATTTTATGCATTGCACTACATGATTAAGTGTACAAGTGTTCCTAATAAAGTTCACTGTGAATGTGTGTGTGTGTGCGCCAAATGAATTACATCAAGGTGGCCCACCTGCTGGTGAAGTTGAATAGTCCTCGTTTCAGTCTACTGTGTGGAGTTTCTTTCCTGCTTAACTGTTCGACTCCTCCCATAGTCTTTGAGATGATTTCTGGACAAGCTGCCTCCTGTCCTTGCACATTTCTGTCATTCCGGTGTGCAGGCCTGCACTCCTGTTTCCTCACAGCACACGACACCCATCTATCTCTCTCCATTCACTCTGCACACACTGCCTGACACTGTCACACCGCACCAAGTCGCAGTGCTGCAGCTGCTTAGCGTGCTTCACTGTCAGCTTTTATCCTCAGGCTGAGAGGGAGTTAGTGCTGTTTGTGGTCTGGTTGCATTACATTCTACACACACACACACACACACACACACACACACTGACTTTCATTATTTATCTTCTGTCTCTTCTATTTAGTTGGCGATGAGGTAATAGCCATACCACAGCAGTTGAAGATTGGTCAACTGAAGAAGGTGTTAATTTGTTTTCTATAACAGCATAGCTATGCGACAAATCACAGGATTAGCCTATGTTTAAAAAAAACAAAAAAATGCACATAAAAAATGTTAGTTGACAAAGAAGATTGTATAATCTTTGATTTGGTGAAGCATTCTGTTATTTGTTGTGTTAACATTTACGGAAGAGTCTCAGGTGTCCACGCTTTCCGGTTTCTCCTTAACACAAAAAGCTGCATTTTTTTAATCTTCTCATTTCTTAAACAGCCATGTCACAAGATCTCGTGGTCGTGGAAAAGATGTTACTATGTTTCAGAAGGGGCAAACTATTGGCCTGCATCAAGCAAAAGAAAACACCGAAGGAGATTGCTGAAATCACTGGAATCGGGTTAAGAACTGTCCAGCGCATTAAGACCTGGAAGGATAGTGGTGAACTGTCAGTGGAAGAAATGTGTTCAGAAAAATATCGGAGATCTTGAAAATGCTTGGTGAAGTCACATCGTAAAAAATTGACAGTAGATCTTACGACTGTGTTTGATAGTAAGAGTAAGAGCATTTCTACATGCATGAGATGTGACGAGAACTTACAGGATTGGTACTAAACAGCATTGTGGCCACAAGAATGCCACTTGTTAGTGAGGCTAATCGGACAAAATGACTTTAATTTGCTAGGGAGTGTAAAGATTGAATTGTGGAGCAGTGGAAAAAAGGTCATGTGGTCTGATGAGTCCACATCTACCCTATTCCAAAGCTATGAGTGCCTACTGTCCAAACTGCTGGAGGCATTGTTATATTCTGGGGTTGCTTCAGTTGGTCAAATCTCAGGTCAGCAGCATTATGTGGCAATACAGTGAAGTCAGCTGAGTACCTGAATGTACTGAATGACCAGGTTATCCCATCAATGTGTTTTTTTCTTCTCTGATGGCACAGGCATATTCCAGGATGACAATGCCAAGATTCATCAGGCTCAGACGAAAGAGTGAAAGAGTGGTTCAGGGAGCACGAGGAGTCATTTTCACATGTGAATTGGCCCCCACAGAGTCCTGACCTTAACTCCATTGAAAGTCTTTGGGATGTGCTGGAGAAGACTTTACGGAGTGGTTCGACTCTCCCGTCCTCAATACAATATCTCGGCCAAAAATTAATTCAACCCTGGACGGAAATAAATGTTGTGACGTTACATAAGTTTGTCGGAACAATGCCATGACGAATTCGCGCCATAATCAAAGCTAAAGGAGGTGCAACGAAATAGCGTGAGCAATTTTTTTTTTTTTTTTTTTTTTGGCCAGGCGGTGTACATGATAACAGGAGCTATTGTAACTAATGTAGCTATACACAGTTTCTCCCCAGTTTGGTCGCATTTCCAATTCCCATCCAAGGAGTGAAGGCTAACACGTGCTTCCCCCGAGACTTGCTGTATCTTTTCAAGCTGCTGCTTATGCTGTCACAGGACAGCCTAACACACTCAGAGGAAAATGCTGTCAACCCTCTTCCACATACATGAGCTCATAGACACCCATGGCAAGGGTGGCTGTGATTGACAGGGGAGAGAGAGAGTAATGCCTTCACTCCCACCCAGACAGCACGGACAGTTTTGCCCCCTTGATGATTGTGGCACCATCGGGTTTCGAACTTGCGATCTCCTGGAGATTGGGCCTTTCTTTTGCGCCACCAGTTTGTTTGATTCCTTACTTAATCCCGGAGCAGATCATCTTCTCCTGCTTGAGGTTCGGGTTTTTATGTGTTTGTCTGACTTCCTTTTTAGCAATCTCTTTAAGCCACATCCACAACATTCTCCTGCCGTGTGTGTGTGTGTGTGTGTGTGTGTGTGTGTGAGAGAGAGAGTGAGAGACTTATTTCTGTGCCCTGTTTTTCCTTCTCCTCGGCTCCCGTAAATAAAACATGATTTAAATCTCGCTGTGCCTGAGGAGTGTGCTTCTGTTGAGCGCTTGTTAGTGTGCCAGAAAAACAGCCCAGCAGTACAGAAAGGCCTGCTTTTAGAGAGCCATAACACATTCTTTAGGAGCTCCACAGTGCATTCCTGCCACCTCAGGCACAGCTATGGCTGAAAACACACACACACACACACACACAGAGAATTCTGCAGAAAGCCTGTACTTCCAGTTCAGCACACCACTGGTGTTGAAGTGTGTATTTTTGGGGAAGCTGTGGGTAAGGAAGGAAACCCAGATGCTAAGCATGCTCAAATTTCCTCTCTCCCCCTCCTGAAAATGAAAGATAGAGCAGTGACTAATGCCTGATAAATGCCTTCCTTCCTTTTTAGATGCTGAAAAATTCTGCCTTGTATTTTGTTTTAAGCTTGGTTATCTTCAGCAGAAAAACAGGGCCCTGATAAAGGAATGTGGATAAGCTTTAAGCTTTTTCAAATTGCTTTAGATATTTCTTTTAGCCGTAACCTTAATACATCACTCACAATATATTGACTGCAGTTACAATACTGGTGAATTGACACAGATTGGTGTTTATTGAAATGACTGAATTTGTCATTTGTACCAAAAAGTATCAGTTTTTTTTTTTGTATCTCTGAGGTTGAAGTAACACTGAGGTTATTTATAGTTTATCTTTTAATTACTGCATTTGAATGCAGAGCCAAAATCACCATCAGTGATCTCTTTGTGTTCTGTGAAAATAATACACATACTGGTTGCCAAATAAAAGTAAATATGCTTTTACTTTAACCCATGTTTTAGGCTTGACAACATTTTCAGCTGCGAGACAGATCACGGGTTTATATTAATACTCATTCACTGATACATTAGAGAATGTTTCTGTAGTAACAACTCGTTCACCTGGTGGGTGCTCCATGTAAGACTAATAATACAAGGACTGAAAAGGTGCTCTTATTTAACAACAAGAAGAAAAGCTTTCTGTATGGAGATGTCTATTTATACCTTGTGCTTGACCGTGCATCAGGCTGTTTTTACTCTTGCGCGGGTGGTAATTGAAGATCACGAAACAAAGGGAAGAGCACAGCTGATGTGAACGCTATTTAATAATAGCATTCTTTCGTTTTTGTAATTTTCCTCCAGAAGGAAGAGAGCACTGCTTGATCTTTTGTTTTCTGTGGTCACGCTTTTATGCATCTGATTAAAGTTCACCTCGTTTAACTTTTTTTTTTCCCCCAGCCATTTGGTCTAATCGCCTCTGGCTTGTTATAGTCTGAGCAAGCGAGCTGTGGGTGTCAAGTTAAATCGCTCAGTCTGTTTTTGTCTTGTCAAAAGTCTAGTTTATTAGTGATGTCTTTCTTTTTAAACAACAGTGTGGTTGAATTCTCGACTCTGTGTGGAATTTTTGTATAACAGCATGACTCGGGCAGTAGTTCTGGCTGTAACATGAACGATGGGTTAATATTAAAGTGCTCGTCCTGATATGTTATTGTTTCTACAGTAACAGCTGATTCACTGGGATTTATGCAGCGGACACTTCACATAATCCAAGATTAATAATACACGTTTTTTTTAAAAACATGTTTAACAAAGTACCATGTATAGAGAATAAAAAATAATTGTTAAGAAGAATGTCTGTTTATCACAGCTATAAAAAAAAAGGTAAGAACAGACAATAACTTGTGTCTCGGAAATTCCACAGCATTAAATCTATCTATAAACCATCAAAATGCACAATGGGTCATTCATTAATAAATTAAACATTATTATTGCTGCCAAATCACTGTAGTATAAGCAGAATACCACACTCCAGTCCGTTCTGTTATAGGAAAATCATGCACTTCAGGGGGTAGCGGCACTCCACTTGCGCGTTGTGCCGTATCAGACCCCAACAGCACGGTTTGTCGCGTGTTATTCCTTACATATTTGTGAGAACAGTCCCACACACAATGCTGTGTGCAAAGAAACAACAGGCGCAGCACTGCCTCTACCTCCAGCAGCTTCAGTAGTGTAATCCACATAAAAATTGACACCCTATGAGTGTGTATTGGACTACAAAAATCTAAGCTTATGAATATTCATGAAAGACATAGCTGAGTTTGTGACCTAATCACTGCACTCAATGAGCTATAATACAAATCACAATCTACAGTAAGTCTCTAAAGGTGCAGTTGTAGCTGTACAGAGCAAAGAGTTTGTATAGTAATGATGCTGATGACACCAATACTTTGCAGTTTATTCAGTGCCTCATGGTCTGATGTAAACATTTTTAATTTGGACTGTCTCCTCTAACCATGTTGCATTGGTTTAGGGCTTAGGGCTGTGGTGTTGTGTTTTTTTTTATTTTTATTTTTAAGAAGTGTTAGATACTGATACTGAATTGAATCGAAACTATACCAAAACGTTTCGTCTTTTAATACCTTTTTTTAATTGTGTCAATTAACATGACATGAAAGGAACAAGTAACTAATGAAGGACAGTGTAGCTGTCTTGTGAATGACCACATTTGCTGGTGAAGAATGCTCTCTAAGTTATGTAATAGTACCTAATTTTCTCTTTTCTCTTCCAAAACTTGGAAGTTGTTTAAAATCTGTAATATTTTTCATAGTATTAGTAATCCTTGATGGTGTAATGTCTGTCCAAAGTATTGAAAACAGGCACCGGTTTTGTTTTTGTCTCTTTTTTTCTTCTTTTTTTCGGTAATTGGTAGTACAGAAATGCTTTGGTTGGTGTCTTTTATGGATGTTAGTTTACTTGATAAAAAATGAAGCACACTCTTGCTGGTTGAGTTACAGAACATTACAGACTTGAAAAGATGGTTGCTTACAGATGCGGCATCCAGTGTGAATTCTGGGCAATTCTTGACTCTATGTGCATGTTTATACACACGATAACCAGGCTTGTGGCAGTGTCACGCCTGAGTGCGTCCTCACGCTGTGTGTGTTACAGCTCTGAAGGCGTTTAGCATCGCATCTGATCCCTCGAGGCGAGTCTGTCATTCATGTCATGTTGTAATTCCATCTGTTGAGTGTCTGCCTGTTTCTCATGGGACCAAGGTGGTGTACATGAGACATGCATTTAACTTGTATCTGAATATCTGAATACTGTAACAGATCTGACAGCTAATATAAAAATCTGTCTCATTAACGAACACAGCACTAACACTGAGAGTCTCCCTTGACTAATATCTCTAAGAGATAGAGGGATGTTTGTGGAATCATTACAAGCAAGCCTAAATCATGAGTTTAGCTTTGTCAGCAGTTTCGATTTAAAAAAAAAAAAAAAAACCCTGTTTACTGGATCAGTCGATACAGAATAAGGCACATGGTGGAAAAAGGAAAGAAAAAATAAATCAGTCCTTGGCACTCTGTGTATAGTTTTAACCACAAGATAGACCAGATCCTTCTAATAGTCGTAGTTCCTCTTTAAAGTTAGCATATGTCTGAGCCACATGTTCTCACGACTTCTGACTTCGTCCATAGCAGCAGTACACATTTTACCCAAGTACACAAGAGTATTTAATACCTAAACACTAACTGTGTCTTAACAGTGGTTACTTGCGTAGTATTCTAGGCCATTATTGAGCAAACAGATCTAGTGCAGTGATGTGCTATATTGACTTTTACAAAACTGTAATTGTGTGATGAACTACATTGACACGAACAAGTTTTGGTCAAAAAGATATTCCACAGCCATCCATGGCCAGGAGTCTAAGAGATCAAAATTGCCGTGCTGTGTGAGTGGAAGGGATGGTACACTGCCAGAACTTGTTTATCTGCCCATCTCTGCCAGCAGTCTCAAAACACTAACATGTATGATGGGTTAATATTAATGCGCTCATTTTAATATGTTATTGTTTCTATAGTAACAGCACATACACAGGGACGTGTATGTTGTTTAACAAGGTAAAACCTATAATTGTTGATGTAGTGAGGTTTTTTTTTTTGTTAGATTTGTTACATTTGTTTAACGTTTATGGCAGGAGTCTTATTTGTAAGCGCTGTGTAACCGTCACGGTGCTTTGCGAAGTTAATCAGCACAGGAAAGTCTTCAGCACAGAGGAGTTTACGCTTTCCGCTTTCTCTGTAAAATGACGAGATGTGTTTTTTTGAGAGAGAGAGAAGAGCGAGAGAGAGGGAACAGAGGGAAGCTGGTGAGGGAATGAGTGTTTATCAAGGCTATAATGTAGGTGAGAGCAGGAACTAACTTCCACAACATTAAATCTAACTATAAACCGTTAAAATGTGCAGTCTCTTCTAGAGTAGCATAGCATGTATACCTAACAATATTGGGTCAGAGAGACACATATGGCCTGATGTTGTTAGGTACACATGAAGTATTATGAATTAAGTGACACACTGGCTGACTCCAAACTGTTTCTCATATCTTTAGTGTAATTCTGTGAATCTTTATACGTAGGATTCATCTCTGTGGTTTTTAATATTGGGCAACAGATGACATTCCTCAGTGAAAATACATTCTCATTTGTTTTTAGTCAGATTGTGACATCTCTTTTCCTGTGTGTGTGTGTGTGTGTGTGTGTTCATTCTGCAGAAGCTCGATCAAGGACAGGTCCTGCTGGACGCAGTTTTTAAGCACCTGGAGCTGACCGAGAGAGACTATTTTGGGCTGCACCTGGCCGACGAGTCCTCCGACAGTCCGGTGAGTTCAGAGGTCACACTCAAGCTTAGGCTAAGCAGCTCCACCCCCGACTATTCACAGTGGGATCCTTTAAGCTGGTATAGTAACCCAGCCTACTTCAGAATGTAGAGCAGGTTTTTTTTTGTTTTTTTTTTTTGGTAGGTCGCTGAAATATTGCGTAGACTCCAGGAAGATTTGCATATGCCCATGCCTCAGTGAGCATACTGTTTTCTACGCAATAAGCACAATGCTGAGAATGTGTTTAAGTAACACAATAGCAGAAGGTCGAACTGTATGAAGGCAGATATTGATTTGACGTTAAAGAGCTGTCTTCTTAAGAAAGACTGCTGCACCTCTAACTCCTCCAGCGTGATGGATCATTGAGTGACATTGTATTGGACTGGTGCCTTGTTATTGAGTTTCTCCCTCCCTCTCTTACTGTCTTTTACAGAGGTGGCTGGATCCAAACAAACCCATCAGGAAGCAATTAAAAAGTAAGTATGTTGAAATTTGGCCAGGCAGTCGCTTAATGTGAGTTGTTTATTAATGTCCTTGTTGACATTTTCACGCCGTTCTCTTTGTCCAGGGGGATCTCCTCATCATCTGAACTTCCGGGTGAAGTTTTTTGTGAGTGACCCCAGCAAACTTCAGGAAGAGTACACACGGTATGCGTGCTTTGACCTCCACAGTTCCTAACTTGGATAACTATTTGCATGATGTAACCGTTCCACAGCACACAAACCACAATCCAGATTGTATTTATATGCAAATTAGGAACACTCCCACCTTTCCCCCCCTTTAAACTAGCTGCTGCATGGACTGTGTTTGAATACTGATCCTTAGTGGCCCTCACGTTTTATGATGAAATAACATCCTCTTGTTATGTTTATTTATTATAATAACATTGCTTGAAAGGTAATAAAATTCCACTGGGACTTAAACATTGTCTTTCAGGCAAACTGAGTGAGGAAAATGAGCAAATTTTGATCTCCTGCCTCATAAATCCAATGTGTATTTCACAATGTGACAGTGGATTCTCTCTCTCTCTCTCTCTCTCTCTCTCTCTCTCGCTGTGTGTCTGTCTCTCTCATTCTTCACTCCAAAGGTACCAGTATTTTTTGCAGATCAAGCAGGACATACTTAGTGGGAGGTGAGCAGCCTCTACCTCTATGATATACAAACCATAAATTAAAAAGTTAAATTGAAAGTCAGTAGGTGAATTAACACTGTGTGTATTGTGTGCTTTAGACTGCCCTGTCCGCACAACACCGCTGCACTACTGGCCTCCTACGCTGTTCAGTGTGAGTATACACAGATTTCAGCTGCTGTTTAAAGCCGTAATTTGGTCGCTGGTAATTGTATGTGGAGCACAGTAGACTAAAGAACACGGACAAATTAAGGCTGTTAAACGTCCCGCATCCAGGATATTTAGTGTATACTTGTGTTTGTGTAGAGATGGTAGGAAATGATTCACAATACGACTTCACGCTTTGAAATCTGGTTTTACAAAAGTCACCTTTTTTTTCTTGTGCTCTAAACCAAGCAAGACGTTTTCAGTGCAGCGAGACAGAAGACATCAATAGCAGTTTAGCACAGCAGGGGTTTAAGAATGGATTATTTATCTACTGAAAAGGATTGATTTGGATCTTTGGATCACCTGAAGTGCAGCTCATCTGTACACATCTGTTTGAATTAAACAGAACAGAAAAAGGTGCTAGTGATAGAAGTAAGGAATAACACGCGGCAGCCCCTATAACTCTGTTATAGTGTTATTTTCATATAACAGCATGGTGTCATTCCGCTTATACCACAGCGATGTGCCAACGAATACAGTGTTTCATTTATTATACGAAATGTCGTGCATTTGAACAGTTGATAGATTTTGATTGTTGTGGGATGTCCGAGAGACAAGTCAACTCCTGTTCTCGCTTACGTTGTAGCCGCAATAAACAGTCATTCCCTCACCACTCTCTCTCTCTCTCTCTCTCTGTCTCAAAAAAAAAAAAAAAAAAGAAGAAGAAGAAAGAAACCGGAAAGTATGAACTCCTCTCTCCTGAAGACTTTCCTGTGCTGATAAGCTTTGCAAAGCGCTGTGACTGTTACAAAGCGGTTACAGCTGAGACTCCTTCCATAAATGTTAAATAAAATGTCTCCTAACAAGAAACTCCACTACATCGACGATTATAGGTTCTACTCTGTTCGACAAAACGTTTTTAAGTCCGTTTATTATTAATCATATATTATGTGAAGAAGTACATGTCCCAGTGAATGAGCTGTTGCTATAGAAACAATAACATATCAGAACGAGTTACAGTCAGAGCTACTGTCTGGGCGGTGCTGTTATACGTACCACGCTGTGATATAACAGATAGAGCTTATTAGTGTTGTGTGTTCTAGCTGTTGGTTCGTGGTGATTGTTGAACTGTGAATTGTTGCAGATTAAGTCATTGTGGTTGCACATGAGAATAGCATTTAACGTGAGTGTGGCACCGTCACGTGATCCACCGGAGAAGCAAAATAGGAAATTCTGAAATCACGCCACTGTTCGAAAGCCTCGCAAGTTCTTAAGTTTCCCTCGTGAAAACTGCAGCAGATCCGGGCCAGCGCAGCACATTCCAGCAGTGCAGAGCCTCGACGCTTAACAAGCTGGAGCTTGTAAAACCTCGAGATGTACCCTCACAGTACGGCTCCTGAAACACCACATTAACCGAACCAGGCCGATTCAGCCGAGCGAGTGTGTGTGTGTGTATGTGTGTGTAAGGGGCCCCCATCACCAGGTTGACCTCAGTAGTCATGACTCGGACAGACGGCCAGGACTCTTGAAGGGTTTTGCATGTGCAGTTAAGGTGATCTGTAGTTCAGACGGGATTTGATCCAGCTTGCCAGCTTTCCATATCTCCTGAATGGACAGCGTTCTGATTCATAGCTGAAATACTTGTGTTACACACTAACTCCCGTGCTTGTGTTGAATGAATCTTAATTGATCCTCGTGGGTCTGTGCTTAAGCACTTTTATGGACCACTAAGTACAAGACAATTTCCTAGGCTGTCTAATCTCAGAACCCAGCCAGTTGTAAAATATATTGGATTTATTCTGCGTTAAAGCTCTCTCTCACTGCACTGGGTTTCTGTCATATTGATGTTTGAGATCTTTCATAGCAAACATGTCTGTTTTAAACCTTGTAGTCATTCAGTGACATTAAACATACGCTAATAAACATGTTAAATGAGAGTTGTGTATTGAAGAGTGCAAGTTTTGAGCTCAGTGTTAGGGGTAGCTCAAAACAGTTTCATAAGTTTAAGCACCAGGACATGTAAAGCTCTGTTTCAAGTGGCTTATATCACTTTTTTTTTTTTGTTTAAACTCAGAAATTTGATAGGATTTCAATCTTATTGATCCACTTTCCATATCTAATATAAATAATCTGTGTGACTGTAATGAGGTGGTAATAACTGCACACATTCTATATCTGCCCTTTTTTCAGCCCATGTAAACATTTACAGCTTTTTGTCTTTTTTTCTGTTATTAACTCACAAAATGCTGCAAGCTATTGCTAGCTGGATTTTCAGCTAGCTATTATATGGTAGTATATTATACGGTTATGATCGTGTCAGTGCACAATTCTCTGTGTTAGGAGGACTAGAACTAGTGACGTGCTTGCTGTAGAGAGAGATGCATGCTATATTATTTCTCTGCTAAAGCTAATCGCAGAAATATCCAAACCTTCCCTTGGACATGTTGTTGTCTTATTTAAAGTAAAGACATGTACTGCTGTAATAACCAGAACGTTTCTGTATGTGCCATCTTAGAGCTGTGTCATGGATATGTATTAGCATCCAACAAACCTTAAGGCTCATTCACCTTAGATTTATTGCTGTGGTTTTGAAATGAATGATGTAGACCAGATGTTTATTAGGCGATATGTTGCAGCTGATCCAGTCCCAGCACTGCAGGGCTGAATTGTCGAGTATGATTGGTCAGGAGGTGTTGATTAATTTTCTATAACAGCAGCTCTGACTGTAGTACCAGCTGCAAAGCAAATCACAGGTTTATATTAATGCACTTGTTCAAGTACGTTATGTTTTCTTACAGAGGAACTTGCATGCAGACACTCCACATAACAGATTAAAATAAAATGTAAAGTTGTTGATACGGTGAAGTTTTTATGGTGACGAGATGTTTATTCAGCATATATGGAAGGAGTTTACAGTGTCAGTGCTTTGTATCAGTCAGAAGTACAACTGTATGTTTTCCACCACAAGAAAGTCTTCAGGATGGAGCACTTTGCACTGTAGTTGAGTTTTCCTATAACGATATAATAATTTAATATATTAAATTATTATTTATTTAAATATTTAAAACCCGTAAGCATTTCCTATATTTCCTATGTCATGGTTCGTTCTTTACTTAACAGTTATTAAAACTAAAATTATTCAGAAGAGGCTGTCTTCCCTCTAAAACCCCAAGAGGCAGAAGTTTCAATCATGATGACTTTTTTTTTTTTTACACTTTAATCTCTACTAGTGTTAAAAGTGTTAAAAGTGTGCTGGATTACACACTCAAATCCACGTTTAAATCCTGAGAACATTTATCATCTGCTATCTTATTGATCCAGTGTTCTTACTTGAGCTGATACACACTATCAAAGCGTATAAGTGCTAAAGGAGCGGATGATACAAACAGGTTTGGTATTAGGTTCTGAGGTTAGGGTTGGGTGTAGACACAGCATTACTAAAGTAAATAACAAAGCTGGTTAAAAGCAGCCTGTGGTGATGTGATTTGATGATTTGTGGTGATGTGATTTATGTCATGTGCTGTTGTGGTTTAGCTGAGCTGGGGGACTACAGGGAGGCGGAGAATCCACCCAGCTACCTTTCCGAGTTCTGCTTTGTCCCCAACCAGCCGCAGGGCTTTGAGAAAGAAGTGGCCAAGCATCACCAGCAGCACAGGTTAGTGACACTTTCCCAATCTGTTGCCTCTTGTGTGTGGAAGAGTCTATGTTGATTTTTACAAACCTTAGCGTGGTGTTACATCCTGGTGTTCATTTCCTGCCCTGGTTCTGCTCTCTGCTGATCCAGTGCCACGGGTCAGGACAGTGAGCCTATTATGTTGCGCTGCACGTACATTCACAGATCACATGCTTCTGAAAGACTCACAAACTCTCGCTAACTCGCTCTGTTTTCACACGTTCTACTTTTTCTCTCTGTCGCCTCCACGTGTGCAGCGGGCTAAGCCCGGCCGAGTCCGAGTTCAATTACCTAAACACAGCTCGCACGCTGGAGCTCTACGGAGTGGAGCTGCACTATGCAAGGGTAAGAGAATCCAAGACGTTCACACACATCTGTACATACATACGCACACCATACTCGTGGTGTAGTTTTGTGATGTTTCATTTCATGTATTTCATTTGATCCATTTTACGTCCATTCTAAGTAAAGCAGTAGATTATGCATGGCCTTACTCAAAAAAGCAGTGAGCTGTTCTTGAGTAAACTGATATTAAAACTGTCTGATTCACAGTTAAATAAAAGCATTTTCTTGAAGATGAAAATCTTCTGTCATTAAAAGCTGTCTGGAGGAGTCTCATTATTGTACTGTATTTGTGTGAAGACCATCCATCAAAAGCTTTCCAGATCTCTAAATCCATTTCTGTGTCTCTCTGCTGGGAAGCCTTGCATCTAAAGGCTGTTATCAGGGGCCTCTTCTGGAGGCATGGAGGTCTTTCATCATGCGACTGTCAGATGGAGTGTTGCATTCTGCAGACTCCTGGCAGGTTGTGCTTTACAGATTACTGAAGAACAAGAGGGTTTATGTGAACAAGAAAGGCTGTTTGGGAAGATACGGAGAGCAGATTTTTTTTTTTTTGGTGCAACAGAAATAGCTGAGGTGTGAGTGTGTGTAAGTCCACTGAACTCCAGTCAGAGTCAGCTGAAAAAAAGGTCTCAGTGCTTACTCACTGCCATTACCCATGCGACTTTCTCAGTCTGGAAGCATTTATAGACATTGTGAGGAAACTGTAATGTTTATTTTAGATCATATTGTTCATGACTGATTTAGGTCAAGGATCAGTGTGACGATATGGGCAAAAATAGCATGTTGAGCACGATAGAGTAAAAAATCCACTCTGAATGACGGAATGAATCTTTTATAATTAATATGTGATCTTCACTGGCATCCAGATTTTATTATGTGATGAAATTGGGAATAGTCTTTTTGTCTTTTGGTTGATCCATTTTTACTTCGGTTAACGGTTTCCTACATTGCCCACGTCTGAGAGCGCTGAGTTATGTATATTTTTTCTTATTAAACGCTGTTGAAACGGCTCTTGCAACGCCCCCCTGTGATGTCAGAGCAGCAGACACTCGCTGTTTTCTCAAGGGAATAACGAAAAACACGGCACTAACCAGGAGATTCACACCAGAATCTCTAATCATGCCACAAATATTTCAGAACAAACATATTTAATTGTTTTAGGGTGCTGTTTTCCTTTACCATAGCACTTAATACTAACCACGTGTGAGAAGTGGCTTCATAAGCACACTGAATTGGGTTAATAAAATAAAATCGCTGGACCAGTTTGTTTTATGGGAAAACATGCTCTGGTAACATGTTTATACTAATCAGACAGTCAGTACAGACACTTGCGCATCATATTTACGTTGTGTTGTCAGCAAACATTTCCAAGGGCATATTTTATGCTAAAGTTTGGGACACCCCTAATTAATGAATTAATGAGAATAATGTTTAACTGGAGAATCTGTGATGTAATGGGGAAGTTTCTAAAAGGCAGTGTTGTTTTAAAATTTGTCCAAGAGGCAGTTTTATTCTCTGAGTGCTCAAAGAACACAGTACAAATTTGAGAGCTCATTTGCATATTGCACGGTTGTACGATAACAGTATCCCAGAAGCCATTTTGTTATTGTGATAATGATTACAAACGATGCATTAGGCAGCCCTTTTGTGTAAATCTGGATTAGTGTTGCACTATTGCAGACAATATCAGGGGTTTTAGGGAGTAATCAGCTTATAAAACATGCACAGATCAGTCTTCCTAAGTCAACAGAAACTAAGCGGGTGTACTGTATAAACCAGCTAATCAGAAACACAGGACTGTCTGATTAATGTGTGGTGTGAGGACCTGCCTAATGCTTGAGCACTTGGTCATTAGTGATCATCTGTATCTCTCTGTTCTTTCATGATTTATGACTGCAGGATCAAAGCAACACTGACATTTTCATCGGGGTCATGTCATCTGGAATAGGCATTTACAAGAACA
The DNA here is from genome assembly GCA_037576675.1 of Pangasius sanitwongsei. Taxonomy (NCBI): domain Eukaryota; kingdom Metazoa; phylum Chordata; class Actinopteri; order Siluriformes; family Pangasiidae; genus Pangasius; species Pangasius sanitwongsei. The sequence continues at coordinate 6,448,842 of CM075007.1, forward strand.
GGGTACGAATCAACTACTTTCCATGGTAAGTGCTTCCTCTGTTTCAGTGGCTGAACAGAACACTTATGAGTTGTAGTTTAAAGGTTGAAGTTTTTTTCTGGCATCTGTGTGTTAGTAAATGTTTCTCAGCCTGTTTGACGATTTGCACAGAACGAGCGTATTGATGCCGGGCCTCGAGGCACTCCTGTTTCAATATTTACCATTCAAAATGCAGAAGTGCAAACAGCCATCCGGAGATTATAAACCTCTCTGCTGCATGAGTGTTTAACTGTCTGCTGTCCCCGAGTCTCTCGCGTTTGATCAGGCTGCACGTTCCACGCTTTCTGTAGCTCTGCGCCTCCTCGGCACTCACAAGTCTCTGGCCTCCCGCTGGCTGTGTTGAGCTGTTGAGCTCGGTCGAAATTGCAAACGCTGGAAGAGTGACACTCAAATCCTCGCCAGATGACTGCTAATTCCCCTCTCAACCTCTACACACGCGCACATACACACACACACACAACATGCATGCTATTTTTTTCTTTACGACACGCTCTCTAAGTCTTCAGAGGCTGCTTGGATGAGGGACCGCTCCAAGAATGCAGATGCTTTCTAGACAGACTAAATTTATCCTGAGGAAGGAAGAAAAAACACTCATCAAAGAGGCACGCTAACCTTTAAGAAATTCACTCGTGGTTATTGATTGTTCCATCACACAATCACATCGTCGCATCTGTTTGAAGTTACCCAACATACGGCTCTCAACGTCATTGTGCTTTTGTGAAGCGTCAAGATCTTGGCCTTGTGCATCGTTATTTCACCGGAACAGAACTTCAGATTGAAAGGCCTGAGTTACGGGGTGCGTGTGCGCGCGTGTGCGCGTGTGTGTGTGTGTGTGTGTGTGTGTGTGGGTGTGTGTGTCAGCAAGAGTTTGTAAATGCATGTGTGGGCGCCTCTGCTTTAGAGCGTGTGTTGGTCCCTCTGTACGCGTGTGCGTGTCCTCATAATGCGGCGTATATTTAGCCTCGCTATGAGTCAGGCTTTAATAGGAGTGCTTTCAGAAGGGGAGGGCGAGTTAAATGGGTCAGGATGCATCAGGAAATTTTGAGAAACTTTGATCATGTGATTGCTGTTGTTGCTATTCTAGTATTGTGACAGTTTTTGTGTTTTAATTGCTCCCCCCCTCCTTCTTTTTTTTTATTTCCAGGCTGAAAATTGTGAAAATCTCATTTAAATGCAAACAGTTTTTCATCCAGCTGAGAAAGGAAGTGGTAAGTTATAAGCCTCACTTGTTTCTCAGGCCAAAAAGCAAAGTATGTATAAGACTTGCTATTTAGGACAGTGCTTGCAATACTGACAGAAATCATGTCTCAAAGCAATATTCTGACTACATTGTTCATAAACTGGACCATTAGTTCGTCCCAGTCTTCTCAGGTCTTGTATAACAAATAAGAGGCTATTAGAAGAATCATTTTTCTTTACATTTCATTTGTCTTAGAACTGACCTTGTTCACTGAAGGAAAGCATCATCATTTCAGCAGGAATTTTATCATACAGCAGATCTGTGTGTTCCATTATCGTTCACCATGATACCACCGTCGGTTAACAGTTTAGCAATCACAAGTCATTGGCAGTAATCATCTTTGATGAAGTGCTTTGTTGAACCGCTAGTGTCCCATCAAACAAACATATCGACCCCGTGGCACCACTGAGCTCCGCTTACGTTAAAAACACAGTTGCTGTCCTGCCATCAGCAGCATCGTAAAGAGAGAGAACACGAGTGGTTGTTTATAGCCTATTAATTATGAAGACTAGATAATGCACTTTATATGTGCACTTTGGCGGAGCCCTACGTGCCAGTACCTCACAACCCTCAAACGACACACCTCCAGGACCCTGAAAGCACCCAAGTAGTGTGAATAATGCACACACCCTTTCCTTCTGTGCTTGTTTTAAAAGCAGGACTCAATAGTGTCATGATCCATAATTCATAGCCAGATGGCTTGGTGTGGCTGAGTAGGTCCAAATCCCCCCTCCCCCCCTTGAGCCTCTGTCTACATGTGTGTGTGTGTGTGTGTGTGTGTGTGTGTGTGTGGACACGGGTCACAGCGCTGTGATTTACAGACCCTTAAACTGCAGAGAAATGTATTTTTTTTGCCCCTACAGTAATCCCCAGTGCCCAATGGAGCCTCAAAGACCAGAGCTTCAAATTTAATAGGTCTTGCAAGAGCAGAGTCAGTGCCCTAAATGGAGGACCAAGCTGACAGAATAACAAGGCTGCTGCTAAAAGAGATACACAAAGACTGTCACATAGTCTTATAATAGCTAGATGATCATAGGATGTGTTGAATCACATGAAAATGGTTGCTGTCACATTAGAGGAAAATAGAAAATAGTGTCCTTTTTTTGGCCAAACTGTTCTTTAAAGGTGTGTAAAAACTAAAAAGTCTGCTGTATGATAATGATTCTTGGTCCTTAATACCTTACGTACCCTTATACTAGAAGGTGCGCTACTGTATTTTATTTGATTTTTTTTTTAAGAACGCTTGTGCATCAGGACTGGGACCTGCAGGATGACAACAAAAAGTCGTAGAAGGAGGTTTTTACTTTTATGGGTGAGCGGGGCAAAGAAAAATCTCATTAGTTAACGTGAATGTGATGCATTTTACAGTGATGCATTTACAGTTTTCATTCATTCATCCTTAGTAACTGCCTGGTCAGAGTTGTGGTGGTTTCAATTAGGCTACTAGTTTGTTTATATTTTGGTAAATAGAACCAACTAAATTGGTTAGAAAATATTGTGGAGAAGGTAAAAGCAAAAATAATAACTGCATGTGTGAGTTTTTATTTTTTAAAGTATCTTGCATATCTCTTTTTAGAAAAGAAAAGAAAAGAAAAGAAAAAAATCTTCAGGTTTATACCACACCCACTTCAGGTTTAAATTTGAGTACAGACACAGATATGAATATTTGGAGCGCCAAACAGCTACAGTTACAGATAGTGTGATAGTGTTTTACACCCCTTCATTATACTGCATATTAACTTGGGCATTATATCTGTGCCTTGGTCCTTTCCTCCTTCATCTCCTCATCCTCTGTTCTGTTTCCTCCTCCTTTCAGGATGAGACGCGAGAGACATTACTGGGCTTCAACATGGTAAACTACAGATCTTGCAAGAACCTCTGGAAGACCTGCGTGGAGCATCACACCTTCTTTCGGCTGGACCAGCCCGTACCTCCTCAGAAGAACTTCTTCTCCCACTACTTCAGCTTGGGATCAAAGTTCCGCTACTCGTAAGAGAAACCTGAATCACTGTGGCTGAATTCTTGGGGTTGTGACAGATTAAGTGTCCTGTCATGCATTCCTATTATCTGCATTCCCCTGTATGATATAGAGTAAACTCTGCATGTAATACCAGAAGAAATGATATTTTCATGTTTGTACTGCATGTTCACAGAAAGCTTGACCCCCCTAACTGTACCCACCACTAGCCTTGATTCTTAGGATAAACACTTGAAATATTGATGATGCTTTTAAGCACAGATTTATTTGGTTGGGAGAATGCTTTGAAAAAATGCTTTCCAGATCTATCAGGAATTAAATGGTGGCTATCATCAAAGTGTAAACACTTTTACATTTGTAAAGTCTCAGTGGCGTTACAGATTACAGAAATGCTATTCTCTTGGGTAACAATAACTACATGTTGAATACAATATTGAATGAGTATCTTTCTTCACAGCGGAAGGACAGAAGCACAGTCTGTGCAGTACGGCAAGGAGAAGGGAATCAAGGACAGGGTGTTTGCCAGGTACCTTCTAAGTCTATTTCAAGCTTAGTTCTTCACGTTGAGTCAAAGCTTTGTGTTGGAATGCCTTTGTCCAACAGAGGAGTATTTTTAATGACAGAGTAAATACACTCACAGAGCACTTTATTAGGAACACTATACTAGTACTGGGTATGGCCTCCCTTTGCTCTCAAAACAGCCTCATCTCTTTGTGGTAAAGATGAAACATTCCTTTGAGATTCTGGTCCATGTTGACATGATTGCATCACGCAATTCCTGCAGATTTTTCAGGGGGGCTTTCATGCTGTGAATCTCCCGTTCTACCACATCCCAAAGGTGTTCTACTGGATTCAGATCCGGTGACTGAGAAGGCCAGTGAAGAGCACTGAACTCATTGTAACCAGGTTGAGATGAATTTTGCTTTGTGTCATGGTGCATTATCATGCTGGAAGTAGCCATTAGAAGATGGGGAAATTGTGGCCATGTGCACACGGTCAGCAACAGTACTCAAATAGGCTGTGGAATTCAAGATCAGCTCGAACCAGTCTGGCCATTCTCTGTTGACCTCTCTCATCAACAAGGTGTTTCCATCTGCAGAACATGGATATTTTTTCTTTATTGCGCCATTCTGAGTGAACTCTAGAGACTGTTGTGCATGAAAATCCCAGGAGATCAGCAGTTATAAAAAAACTCAAACCTCGATCCCCACATCTCCATGATTTTATGCATTGCACTGCTGCCACACAATTTAGATAATTGCATGAATGAGTAGGTGTACAGGTGTTCCTAATAAAGTGCTCAGTGAGTGTAAATATAGCAGTGAAAACCATGAATGCAAACATTTGTCCTTAATTCCTGCACATTAATGTTCTTGCAGAACAGTAAATATTGTTGCCTCATTTAATTTTTCTAAGAGGACACAGAAGTCCAACTAGTATGCATGTACTGTGGGTAATTTTTAAACTTTTTGGATTTCAAATGTGCATATTCATGTCTTTGGCATATGTTATGATTTTACGCATCTAGTACTTTGGCTTTGAAAATTTTGCTGTGTCCTTTTGTATCTGAACTTTGTATCCTCAAACTCCTGGAATGAAACACATTTCCTGGAATTAGTGTTCTATAGAAATGATGGTTATAATGTGACAAGTCAAGCTGGGTCTCAGTTGTTAAACATTTAAATAATAAAAATGCAATGTTTTAAACATATTAACTTTACAAGACAAGCATGGCATTCTGATATCCCACACATAACATTTATGCATTTATTTAGGGAAAAAAAAGATGTACACAATATCACATAATAGAATAGAAAGACATGCTTAGATCAGGAATCGATTGGACTTAGCAGCAAATGAAGATCCAGCTCTCCTATCTAGGTTAATCCAGCTTTTTTTTTTATAACCAGGTCTATAAACTACAAAAGTGTTGCTTTTGCACTCTATATTTTCTTTTTGGCATTCACCATTCAGTATTCACCAGCTGACCTTTACCTCTGTATGGCACAATTATTATTTTCTCTGCTTTAATTGCATAATGTTTGCTGTTCACCCAGATCTCCCAGCAAGCCTCTGGCTAGGAAGTTGATGGGTGTGACTGACTGGGAGGCAGTGAGCAGGAACTCTGTGTCTGAGGAGAGGCTGGAGACCAGGAGCCTACCCACCCGCTCTCCTCCTGGGACCCCCAACCAGTGAGTATATCCAAGCGTGAGAATCCTGAACATTCTGCAGATGCTACTGTCAAATGTTGTTAGGGGATTTAGTGGCGAAATAAGGAACTTTCACGCCAAACCCCCGTTGTGTCTCAGTGGTGCCGGCATTGCCAGTATGAACCACTGAATCGTTCAGGGGACTAAAGACAAGCTGTGATATTAATGTGATACAGTTGTGGATAAACTCTACCAAAACTTTAGATATGGTCTACAGCATTCAAGGAGAGGTTTCAGAAGAGATAAAATTTATTGAAATACAAAGCCGTAAATTTAATAAAGAATGAAAAGCGATGGTTTTTCATCCCCAGCTACTGGATTACTCCACTCTTGCTGGCACCTAAAGCTTGTTTGGCTATCTACTAATATTACTTCAGTGAATTAAAGAAGGTTAAAAATCAACATGTTTTGTATCCCCACAGTAGGAATTCTCTGTTTGTGCAAGAGGGGCCCCGGCAGCGGCCATCTTCCATGGGACATTTAGTGGAGCATGTGATTCACGCTTCGCCCAGCCTGCCTGCTTTCACCAACCACAAATCAGCCTCATCCACGCAAGCCAACAGCATCAGCCTCGACTCCACACCGTAAGTGCCCTCGCCATTCAGGAACACAGTACCACAGCTTTTTGAATTCCACATAGCATCAAGAAGATGAGCCACAATATATTCTGACTGAGGTTTAGATTAGCCAACTGTATAACAGTTACAGTTTTGTTGCTTAGAGTCTAGGATACAATAGGGGTGTAACAGAATTACATATGTATCTATACTTATTGGGCCAGACCAGAAGGGTTTTTTTTTTTTTAAATAAATGAACTCTATCTTTATGCTACTGTATATCACTTCAGTTCATAATTTATCTCAACTAGAGATGTGCATGGGACTGTTTTTGTAACGCTCCTCACATGTTTATTATTTTTGTTTGTACCTGCTTGCGATATCTTTTAAGAAATTTAGTTGATTGTTTTCTCAAAATCCAAACAAACTAGTAGCCTAATTGAAACCACCATAACCCTGACCAGGCAGTTACTAAGGATGAATGAATGAACGCTAAATATATCACATTTTTATTAATCTATGTGCTCTTTCTTTGTCCTGCAAACTTGATATCTGATCACTTGTTCCAACCACAAGCTTCATAACTGAGTACATGAAAGTAAAATCCTCCATCTCATGTGACTTTTTTGCATGACATGCACCTCTAGTGTTAACCAGGGCAAGCTTAAAAAAATAAATAAAAATAAAGAAAGAAAAAATAAAGGAAAAAACAGGAATAGTGCGCCTCTTATTCGTATCTGTATTTGTATCTGTTTAGAACCCATTATCTGTTCAGTCTCAATAATACTTAACACATAGCAGTGCAGTCATGTAAAGTCCTACAGAGTACAGACAATTGTTTAAGGGAGAGAAGCACTGGAACCTTCCTAGGAACAGCTATGAAATGTTTACAGATGGAAGTCTGAAATTACCGAACTTTAGTAACAACATCAGTTTTTTGCAAAGTGATTTTCTGGTTATTTCACACGAAGACGCCATTTCAAGATGTGGAGTTCCCAAAGGTCACACGTTTCTGGCTCAAATGGCGGTTTGGAGTTTGAAAGGTTAGCAATTTTGTGTTTGAACGTGGAAAACAAAGATTGCCTAAAGCCAACACAGCCCTTGTGGTCAGAAGGGAAGCTTAATTCTACGCCACTACTTCTCCGTCTGTTTTTACTATTGCAAAGAGCCTGTGTTTGGTTGCATCTGTGGCTTGCAATTACGGTTCACGCACTCTGTCACTGTGATTAAGCAGTCTCAAATGGAAAGCGAATGCAGTGAGATGAGCTGTAAAAAGTGTTTACTGTTTTCAGAGTGCCGGTGTATCGCTTTGGTTTGTGGAAAACAGGCCGTGCTCCTTTTGTGCTCCATTGAGTGGCATTGCTATATACTTAAACCTAATGACCTTGGCAGATATTTTCCTGCCATGTGGTTGTTTTTGCACACTGATCGGCCTGAATAGTGAAATAAATCCCCCTTAACCCCTCCTCACCTCTCTCCTTTGTGTCCGTCACTCTTAAGCTAGCGCAAGACTGGCTGCTGTGTCTGTGAAAATCTGTTTATTTTACACAGTGGCCCCTTTTCAATGGATAAAGCCATCAGAGTGCTTCAAGGCAAGAGGCTGTCTGAAAGCTTTAGGGTATTTTATGCGTTTTAGTTCTTTTATACTGATTGGTTAGTAACAATAGGACTATAAAAATTGTTGAAGGTTTTGTATACTGGTATGACACGACAGCAAACCCATGCAAGGCTTTGAACAGAGTTTTATCTGGAATTAGCTGAACAACTCATTCTGAACATTCCTAAAGACAAGCAGCACAGAAGCATGCAGGAAGGCTGGCTCAACTGAAGCGTTTAACAGAACCACTGCTGACTGATCCTTCACTCTTCTCTCGCTCGCTACTCCAAAGGATGACATAACCACCTGCTCTCACAGTGGGAACACATCACAGTGACAACCAGCAGCTCTGCCTGGTCACTCAGCCATACATATCTACATACTGGACATACTCTTGCAGTGGGGGGGTGTGTGTGTGTGTGTGTGTGTGTGTGTGTGTGTGTGTGTGTGTGTGTAAGGATTGGCATTTCAGGCAGAATTATTTTTTGAGTTCCTTCAAGGCAATATTTGAACAATATTCACAACAACCTTCATATTAGGTGATGGTAATCTCCACCATTGTCATGTCACTTAAAAAAACAAACAAAAAAAAACAGTCACTATATCGATATCAAGAATCAATATACCCCACTTTGAGAAACATGACTATAAAATACACTAATGCTTTAAACTCACAACTGCCCGCTTGTCACTTTCCACTATTAGACTTTAATTTAATTTTACAACATTTAAATATATATATTTTTTAATAGGTTATTTGCAATTGTAACCATACACTTCATATAAAAATCTCCCAAAATTGCCCTGTGGGCTTTTCCACATGGTGTAATGTTTTAATAAATGAGAGTATGGAGATTTTTATTAAATATCTTGTAGGACACAGCATTAGCTATGCATTTAAAGCCTTCAAGCGCTGATTGCTTCTGCTTCGACACTGTCTGAATGCTCTTAATATGAAACTCATAACTTATATCTGTGTATGTGTGTAAGAATACCCATAAACATGGAGTTTGTTTGCTACACTCACACTGCTGGCCTGAGGGTTGCTCACAGCCACAGACTCAGAGCACATGGATTCTGGCCTCTTCACAAAGCAATATGCCTGTCATATTCTGCTTCCTCCTCCAAAGTAACATACATTAGTAAGGTGCAAAGATGGTCTCCCAGAGCAACTGGGGTTAAGAGCCTTTCTGAAGGGCACAAAGGCAATAGCCTTCAGCCTGGATGCCAGCTGGCACTGAGACATATGCCAAGATTGGTTGTGCTCTTGTCACCCCATCCTGTGCCATTGGGCTTTATGGAAGCTGTTCCTCAACATAAACACACTACACGCAGAGAGAGCTGTAACAATTTGTTATGTAATTCAGTGGGCCATTACGCTGTGATGCGAATGTACTCACGTGTACTGAATGGAGTGAAAGGTGCTGAGCAGGTTTAATGCTGGCACAGGGTAAAGACATGACAGAGCTGTTAACAAAAAAAAAAGGGTTTACTCAAAAAAATTAGTGTGCATTCTTTAATGAATCGCATACAGTAATTGCAAAGCAGTGTATTGACCTATTTCTTTCTGTCTGTTTATTTTTCCATTAGGTCTCCAGAAGGTGTAGATGGGCCACCCCCAGCACTGCCACCCAAGCAGTCCCGGAAGAACCTGAGTCAGCTCATCCTCTCCCACTCTCAGCAGGATCTGGACAACCACGTCAACGAGATGTACGATATCCCAATGGCAACAGACAAGACAACGGTATGTCACAAAAACACGTAGCACACCAACCCTGATCCTGGAGCACCCCCTGTACATTGTAGTGTTTTCCAGACACACCCACTGTAACCAAGAAAGAGCTGTTAATTAGCTGAGGGTGTTAGACCAGTGGCATCCAGCCCTTTGCTTGGCTTGTTAACTAGTATAGATCAGCTCCCGATGGTGTTGCTCAGCGTTTTGGATATTCTTGGTTAATTACATTCAGAAAAGCGTTCGTTCTATCGTCGAGAGATGGCAAGCTCGAATCCCGAAGTTGCTGAGGGTCAAGACCACGACTGTGCTGTCACTCCCCTCTCATTCGGAGAGACACTAGCTAGTTATTGGCATCTGTGAGCTCAGAAGAGGAAAGACAGCACTTTCCTCAGAGTGTGTTACGCTGCCCTGTGATGCTGCTCATTTTGAAAAGATACGGTGGCTGGCTTCACGTGTCTCAAAGGAAGTACGCTTTAGTAGCTGCTGCTGCCCCACCCTCCCTGGATAGTAGCTGACTTGTGATAGGGGAGAGAGAGGTAATGCGGATCAAACTGGGGAGACCAAACTGAGGAGAAAATAAGGGTAAAGGTAATTAAAAATGTTAGTGTTATAGTAGTATTTGGACAAATTTGAATATTAATGCAGAGGTGCCACAATCTGTGGTTTAGCCATAACATAATTTTTGATGGCTTGCTACACTGATACGCTGAAACTACGCTTTACTGTTTTCTCAGCAGTGGTCAAACACTCAATAAATTTAGCCTGGCGAAAAAGCCATTTCACTGAAGGGGAAAGGACTCAGGACGTGAAAGAAGCATTTTTTATTGCTCATGTATAGCATTGGTTATTACACAATACTTTGGCCTTGCTTTGTTATAGTCACTTGGCAGTGAAAATAGGGAAGCTTTATATTTTAAACTAGTACCAATAGATTGTGCCTTTAAAGTATTTCTTCATGTGTTGATGTGTGAAATAATCATGTGAAGTTGCATTTCTTTCCTTCAGCTCAATGGGATTGTTCCTCATGATAATCTTGTCCTGATCAAGATGAAGCCCGATGAAAATGGCAGATTTGGATTCAACGTTACGGTACGATTATCTTTCAGGGGGAAAAAACATAGAATGTGACAATTATTGAGTAATGGATGTCTCACGCACCTATCATTTAATTTAATGCTTTTAGGGGGGCTGTGATCAGAAGATGCCAGTTATTGTGTCTCGGGTGGCTCCAGGAACATCAGTAAGTATTAATCATGGCTTATTAGAAGAAGGTCCCTTTCTCTTTACTCTTACTAAATCAAGCTATTAATATTAGGACACTGAGAAAACACTGATGAGAGATGAGTTTTTTTCTCTTAATGTCAAAGTACACAAAGTCCATGCATTACTCATCCATTCTCTTCTTCTGCGTAGGCTGATCTGTGTGTGCCCCGGCTGAACGAGGGTGATCAGGTCGTTCTGATAAATGGCCGTGATATTTCTGAGCACACTCACGACCAGGTGGTCATGTTCATCAAGGCCAGCTGTGAAAGCCACTCAGGGGAGCTCATCCTGCTGGTCAGGCCCAACGGTGAGCACTGTACTCAGACTTCAGCACTGCCCCAGAGCTGTCAGGCTTGGCCACGTTAGAGTGATTTTGGGAGTGGATCTTTTTTACTGTCACTAGAGTTAATAGGTGCATGCACTTTTGTCTGCTTATCTGTGGTATATACACCGATCTGCCATAACATTAAACCCACTGAAAGGTGCAGTGAATAGCATTGGTTAACTTGTTACAATGGCACCTGTCAGTCCTTGAAGTTGATGTTTTGGAAGCAGAATAAATGGGCAAGCATAAGGATCTGAGCGACTTTGACAAGGGCCAAATTGTGATGGCTAGATGACTGGGTCAGAGCATCTCCAAAACTGCAGGTCTTGTGGGGTGTTCCTGGTATGCAGTGGTTAGTACCTACCAAAAGTGGTCCAAGGAAGGACAACCGGTGAACCGGCGGCAGGGCCATGGGCGCCCAAGGCTCATTGATGCACGGGGGGGAGAGCAAAGGCTAGCCCGTCTGGTCCAATCCCACGGAAGAGCTACAAATTGCAGAAAAAGTTAATGCTGGCTATTGTAGAAAGGAGTCAGAGCACACAGTGCATCGCAGCTTGTTGCGTATGGGGCTGCGTAGCCGCAGACCGGTCAGAGTGCCCATGCTGACCCCTGTCCGCTGCCAAAAGCACCTACAATGGGGACATGAGCATCAGAATTGGACCATGGATGCTCATGTGCTGGACAAACAGGTCCGATCCATGGAGGCCCCACCTCGCAACTTACAGGATCTGCTGCTGTCTTGGTGCCAGATATCACAGCACACTTTCAGAAGTCTTGCAGAGTCCATGCCTCGATGGGTCAGAGCTGTTTTGACGGCACAAGCGTCACAACCTAAGCAATATTAGGCAGGTGGTTTTAATGTTATGGCTGATCGGTGTATATTTATAGGTATGATTCTGTTGCAGGAACTTTTTCAGGCCACATTTTAGCCACATTTCCACCAGGGAAACCAGGGTCAATATTAGCTCCTGGGCCACGTATTCAGGAGCTTTTTTTAGTTCCTGAAAGTACCAGAGTAGGTACTTTTCTGTGGATGATGAACAGAGAAGAGGATTTGTCACAGAGTGACTAAATCACTTGTGTAGCTTTTTAAAACTTGTATTTAGCAAAAACGAGATTACTAAAGCTTGCTTCAGCAGTCTAGCACAACCAGCAAAGTGAAATAAGTCCCTAATAAATGGAGAGTCAGAATAGTCACAGTAGTATGAGACTCAAAAGGCTGTGTAATTGTGCATGTGCCTTGTTTTAAACGCTACATTTGTATTAATATCAAATTTGAGCTAAAAAGCAATAAGGAAGCTGCAATTTAATTTTCCAGACTTGCTTTTTAATACGGAAGTGTTGCTTTAACTCTGTGGAATGTTGGATGTGTTGTGGTTTGATTCCACTTTTCCTAATAGTCTTAGGCCTGTAGGCGGTGGAAACACAAACCAGGAACTTGTACAAGAACTATATGGTTCTCTTTAATTCCACAAAGTACCTTATTTCAGAACAGTGTATTTGTTCCTCTTATAGAAGACTGACTCTGATTTTGAGTCCTTATTGATTATTTTGTTGAATCATTATTAAAAAATGTACAAGTGTGACTGAAATAACAGTCTGGAATAAGTGTCTGTGTGTGTGTGTGTGTGTCTAAACTTAGTGTTGTTTTTTCCCCCTTTTTAGCAATCTATGATGTGGTGGAGGATAAGCTGGAGATGGAGCCTGATTTCCAGTACATCCCAGCCAAATCACCCTCAGACTCGTCCGAGCTGGATCAGGATGCCTGGAGAGACTCCATGCAGCAGCTGAAAGAAGGCCTGAGCAGTGGAGCTCTGCTCGCTCAGTTTGACGTGAGTCCTTAAGGGATGTATTTAGTCACTAATGTCACTGACACTGGATGAAAGCATTATGCAAACTGATTGATTAGCACCACTGATGTATTTGGTCGTGGTGCTCTTTAACTGCTGTGCTTTCTGTTTAAGCTTTAGTTTGGTCTCTGTTTTCCCGCTATGAAATAAACAGCTCTAAATTTAAATATCTGAAATTCTGTGAAGTTTAATGGTCACCTACATCAGGGGCCTGTCTACTGCCAGACCCAGCCCAGGTATTCAGCGGATTGAATCAAGTACTCGAAAAATGCGTTCAAATCGTTTAAAAAAACTGGCCATAGTTCAGCAAGAATATTTTTTTAAAAACATGAACCAGCTCAACTACTGCAGCAGATGTGGTCTCATGAATTTATGTAAATTATTTACCTCAAGGCAGCTCGTTGCAAGTGTTTTCACAGACTTTCTTTGATTTTTTTTTTATTTTTTTATTTACTCTCGACGGCTAAAACAGCATATTGAAAGCTTATTGGAAAGAGAAGTATGTGTTTATTCTCCATTTCAAGTTCACATCTTATAGTTTGTTTGTTTGTTTTGAATCCATGAAGTTAAAAGTGGTAACATGAATCAGTTCAAATTGTTTTCTTTTATATATGAATTAATCACTAATGGTTAAGTATTGAAAGGTAATTGTTGTCATCAGTCATTCATGTTAGTTATCTGGACTTGTCTGGACCTTTGTGAGCAAGGAATTTTATGTAGCTGGACCAATTTTTAGTTGAATACCCCTGATCTAGGTGGTGGTTTGGATTCAGAAAGTACCGTTTTAAACCTCTGCTCATGTTTCAGTGTAAAGCTCCAATTTGTGCAAACTACACTGCAGTGTGAGGTCAGATTAAGTGCTGAATTTGGCAAGCATCCTGACCCTGCTGTGTGTAGAAATTCACTCTAAACTGTATTTTCTTTCTCTTTCCAAGTATTAAGTTGCTCATGAAATATTGGGGTAAACTTGCAGATATAAAAACTTCCAAAGCCATTTGAAAGTAGTGGTGGGTTTCCAGGAAATAAAAGGAAATAATATTAAGTTGGGGGAAGATGCCAGTGTTTCAGTAATGACCTATACAATGTAAATATCATAGATCAGTGAGAGACTTTCAGTGTTGCTTTAAGCTTTAAAGCACTTCGAGGATATGTAAACATACAGCAACAAGGCGTTTCCCAGGATGTGACCATATCTACAACTACTTCCTATTACTTCCTGTCCTTAATCAAACAGACTCTAATATCACTTCCTGTTTGATTGTGTGTGTTCATGCAGCGAGCTTGTTCCAGCCAAATAAAGAATACAGATCTGGAAACCTTCACTTGTTTTGCATAGTATCTCCATCTTTTAATACCAGAGTACGCTGCTACAAATTATCACTCAGAAGCATGTCCAAAAAAAAAAAAAACACCATAAAACAGCAGATAAGCCAAATGACACATGAATCTGGAATGAGTGACAGTATAAGTGATACCCTCTGCAAGCCCCGCCCCCTCCCTCCATCTCACATCAGAAAATATTTTGGCTGTTTCTCTTGCCTCGACTTGATTCTCCTGCTTGAAAGACGCACTTAGGCACCACCCTCGCACTCTTGTCATGGTAAACAAGAGAATATTTTGAGGTCATTAATGTGAAATAAAATGTATTAAGTATACGCAAGTTAACTTCAGATTAGATTAGATTAGATTAGATTCAACTTTATTGTCATTGTTCAAAGTACATGTACTTAGCCAATGAAATGCAATTAGCATCTAACCAGAAGTGCATAAGTGGCATATTTACAATAAATTACAAATAAGGATATACAGCTATGAGGGTGATATGTACAGGGGAATGGATGACTTATGTACAGAAGGTGCAGTGGGTATTATAAATAAGGATAAATGTGATCTATATATGTGTGTACAATCAGTGTACAGTGTTCAGTTAACTGTATTTATTAGGGATGTCACAGAAAAAAAAAGATTAAATAGCCCTACAGTGACATATCAGGTGTAACACTATATGAATAACTTTAATGGTAATGATGATTAGGAAGTGATTAAAATGGTGTTTGTTTCCTTGCTCCTCTGTCCCAGGCAGCTCAGACGTTCAGACGGTTTGAGCAGCAGCTCAGCAGTGAAAGTTGGCTGCTTGATGGTTTCTATGAGGGGTGTTATTCAAGCGATTTGTAAAAGCACTGTGTACTGTGTTATATCATCCTGGCAAGACTGCGCTAGTTTATTTCTGTGTACTAAACTCTGCCCCAAGTGTCATATGCAGATTTTTTTGAATTAATAATGTTGAGATTTTCTTCTTTCTTCTTGTAAAGAGTTGTATCTCTTCATGTCTGGAATGCTGTAAGAGGATTGCCAGCTTGAACAGAAACGTGTGTTTGGTATTGATTAAACGAGCTGTAAAGGTCCATAGGGCTTATGTCTAATACAGGCCTCATGTCAGACATGATGTCTGTCGTTCTCTCCTGAGATTGATGTAACAATGTTAAATATAATGCTCCACATGTTAAATGACTCCACTCGCAGGTTGGGGTATTCCTGTGCCACCACATCTGGTTATGTAGGGATTAAAGAACTGACCTTTTTTTTTTTCTTTTTTTTTTTGTAGCAACTCTACCGTAAAAGGCCTGGAATGACCATGTCATGTGCCAAGTTACCTCAGAACATCTCCAAAAACCGCTACAGAGACATCTCACCTTGTGAGTATCATTGCATCCTGACGGTTTCTGTCATGGCTGGGACACGAATATTTACCACATGCTTTTAATGTCTTCCTCAGACGATGCCACACGGGTCATATTGAAAGGCACAGATGACTACATCAATGCAAATTACATCAATGTGAGGTTTTTTTTTTTTTTTTTTTTACTGTTCAGTTATCTACAGGATTAAACGTTATAGTGTTTATTGAGCGTCTCACTGGGAAATTTTTCAGATGGAAATTCCAGCTTCCAGTATTATCAATCGATATATCGCCTGCCAAGGGCCCTTGCCCAATACATGCACTGACTTCTGGCAGATGACATGGGAGCAGGGCTCCTCCATGGTGGTCATGCTCACCACTCAGGTGGAGAGAGGCCGGGTGAGTGTGTTATTCTCACATTCTCATGTGTACACTGTGGTTCTCAGTTCACACTCATGGTCATGGTCATGGAAATTCACGCAGTTTTATTTCTGCTGCTAATATTCAAAATGTGCTTTTTTTTTAATCCTTTAAAATGAATAAAACAATGAAAGGACATAGATATTATGATTCTACTCATCTTTTTACAGTGAATATAGTATGCCATTCAGTATAACATTCAAAATACAGTCACTGTAAAACTACAAACTATTCTTAAGAATACATGATTATTTTTTTTCCGGTTTTCAAAACATCTTTCTTTTTTGACCCGTATATATATTCTCTTCTGGGTCTGTGACAGAGCAGTGCTCACACCACTGGCTTATGGCATTGTTATTAATTAATTTCCACTCATTATTATTCATTAATTAGTGGAAAATGTGATTTGGTGTACATACTTGTCAACATAAACTAAAACAAATATAGCTGCAAGCAGCAGTTGAGGAGCCAAGCACTTTCTGCCCCCACCCGACAGAGGAAGACCAGAAGCCATTTAGACCGTCAGCGCTTGTTTCCATGGAGATACACCAAATCTGATAGCAATTAGTCAAGCCTTTGCTGGGATATGGCCTCTCTTCCTGTTTGGTGATTTAATGATCAAATTCGTTGACGCATTCTGGATGAAATGTTAAATTTCAGAAATCCGAGAAATATGTTTTTCAGCATGCTCTGACAATATGATGGTTAAAGTTTTTAAAATTTAAAATTAAAAACAGTTAGGCAAAGTTTCTAGGAGAAGAAGATTTTGTTAAAATTCAAAATGGCCAGCTTGCTGTTATGTGAATCACAAATTTGTTACATTGAGAAAACACGCCACCTGCCAGGTAATCATCAGAAATAAGGATTATGAATTGATTTTGAACTGCTTAAAAGTTAGGAGCAGTTTTACTAGTTTGTGAGCGATAGCGCCCCCTAGAGGTGAATTTAGACAAAACTTTTTGGACTCCTTTAGGGTATGGCTCTTTTCTCATGCACAAAGTATGGTCTGAATAGGTCACCTTGTTTACTGTACGGCATGTCAGAAATCTGAGTTACAAGTTTTGTCTGGGTTGGTCTCACGCTGCTGTTATCTAAATTTTGTGTTGATTGGGCACAATTTTAGGGGAAGAAGTGGGAAAAAATCCAGATTGGTGGAAATGCAATATGGCAGAAATTAACATTATGGTATCTGCTGAACTCGCCATGATCCAGAGAATGAGAGGGACGTGATTCTACTACGCTGCGTTGAGGAGTTATTATTGCAAACATATGTCCAAATTTGCTCTGTTGTTGGTGCTAGAGTGCTTGAGGAGCATACACTACAACTGATGTGTAGATAGCTGAGAATGTCCTCTATCACTGTGCCAAATTTCGTAAAAGAAAGTGTACAAATTGTTCTATGGGCTGCCATATACTCCCATATCAAAGTATTATAATAATAATAAGTAGAAGAAGATGAAAGAAGATGAAAAAATCTGAATTTATAATAGGGAGCCTATGCACTTTCAGTGCTTGGCCCCCTAATAAGTAGCCATATTTTAAAGGACGAAGTTATTTACAGTAAATGTTCCAGCCAGTTTTCACTTCCTTCCATATCCCAGGAATATCCCAGCTTCCTGTAAAGTGAATATAAATGCCAGTAGTGTGAGTCTAATATTATATATGGTGATTGACAAGTGAGCACTAAGTTATAAATATTTCTCCTCAGTAGAAATAAAGAAGGAAGTGGTTACATTTTTCCAACCACACAGCCAGTCTACAGAGTCGTTGACTAATCCTTGCTCTGTTCCTACAGGTGAAATGCCATCAGTACTGGCCCAATCCCTCAGGTAGTGCCACCTACGGTGGTTTCCAGGTTTCCTGTCAAACTGAGGAGGGAAACTCTGCATTCTTGGTTCGAGACATGACCCTCACTCACACAGAGGTAAAAAAAAATAAATAAATAAATAAAAAACCTGGTACACTAGAGTATGCAAATGCCTACCATTCATATGGTTTGATTTTAAAATTCTGTTTGTTTTCCATAAACTCTATCTCTTAAAGCATGTGGGTTATTGATTATTGTTGCTTCAGACGGAGGAAAGCAGGGAGCTGACTCAGATCCAGTATCTGGCCTGGCCTGACCACGGTGTGCCTGACGACTCTACTGACTTCCTGGACTTTGTTGCTCTGGTGCGGAGTAAAAGAGCAAGAAAAGACGAGCCGGTGGTCGTCCACTGCAGGTAAAGGAAGCGATTATTCATATGCTGATTGTTCTGCAAGTAATGCACACTTATTTTTTTCTTGTCTAAAGCAGACTGCAGATATGCCTTAAAACTTCACTCAGATGGTTAGGGTGGTTGTGGAAGGTCGTCTCAGGCAGCTCTGGCTGTGTGCTGCATGTTTAACATTGTCCGTACAATGACTTCTTGGCAGATTTCCACGATTTTACCATTTTTATTACTCCTCAAAACGGAGCCCCTGTGGCTCAAAAGAAATCCGTAATCTCTTTGTCTGTCTCTCTCTTTCATTCTCTCTCCACACCTCCCTCTTCTCTCTGGCCAGCGCTGGGATTGGCCGGACGGGAGTACTCATCACCATGGAGACAGCGATGTGTCTAATGGAGTGCAGTCAGCCTGTGTATCCGATGGACATCGTGAGAACCATGAGGGACCAGCGGGCCATGATGATCCAGACCCCTGTGAGTTCTCTTTTGCACACTCACCTATTGCTTGTGGAGCTCCTCTCAAGTGTCTGTTGTTTAGCTGTGAGGGGTGTACTCTCTTTCATAATCTGAAATATAGATTGTTTTTTTTCCGATGCTAAGTAATGCACAAAATAAATAATAAATTCTACACAAAAAAGTCTTAGCTTGTAAGTGAAAGTAGTTTTGCACAATTTGTTCAATTTAGCTTCTGCTTATTATAAGTTTGGCTTGTGCTAAGCAGAAATGAGGCCCACTCAGTCACTTCTCTAAGAGCATATGGCTGAGTATGTTAATGGAGCAGCAGCAGCAGGGCTAATTTAGTTATGCTATGCAATGCCTTAATGAAGGCAGCCTGCCCAGAGGCTGGAAGCACGGGAGGGCCCTAATTAGCCGATATTCCAGAGATAAAGTGCACCAGCACACACACTTAGATGAATACTATAATATACTGAATTAGTCACCTTTTCTTATTTTCTCCCCCTTTCATTTTTTTTTGTTACTGGCAGATTCATATGCTTTCGTAGTTCATGGCAGCTCGAGCGTAACAGTCTTAAGCTGCACACATTGGCGTCTCCAGTTCCCTCATATGTATACTGTTCTGTACATGTACATTTTGTTTTTCAGAGCCAGTTCAAGTTTGTGTGTGAGGCCATTCTGAAGGTGTATGAGGAGAGCTTGACCATGCCGCTGAAGTCCACGCTGTACAAGTCTGACTAATGGGGACGCCAGCTTTCACCATCACGTCACCAAGCTTCACCTGCGGATCCCAGAACCAGCACCACTGCAGGGCCTTGAAGAAGTGTGCTGAACAAAACGCTGGTTTATCACACAATGGTCTCAGGTTGTGCATTTTTTTTTATGTGTGATATTCATCTCCGAGCATTTAGCACCATGTCACAGGAAAAAAGACTTTGATTCTGAGAGTTATGTTTTTGGACGTACTTCTGCTGTCACGTGGTGCTTTAATGCTTTGTAGAGCATGAAAGATAAATCATCATGCTTTAAGTCACATTCAGAGTGTGAGATCATTTGGATAAAGCACACTTTTTCAAAGCGCTGTGAAGACCCGGAGGGTACGCATTGGAAGAAAATCATTCTTGAGCCAGGATTATACATAGGACATTTAAAACCAAGCACTATTGCACTTTACACTGGCAACTGAACAATTTGCCAAGCTTCACGAAAATGGAAAGAAAAAAAAAAACATTTAACAAACGCTGGTACTCATAGAGAATTTGAGTGTTCAGGGTTTAAATATACAAATATATATATGTTGATTATGAAAAATTTGAGATTGCTGTGGTGCCATATGTAAGTACAAAAGGGCAGGCCCATGAGTGTGTTGCTTTTTACACACACACACACACACACACATACATATATATATATATAAGTTGTGCTCACCTTGCTGATAGAAAACAAGTTATCGACGCAATGCGTTTAGTTTTAATCAGGATATTTATCATGTTTTAGTTTCACTCTCTCACCCTGTCCAGTCAACAAAAATGCAATTAATTCATGCTCCTGAGTAGGACGATGGCTTGTTATCTGTATTCTCACACTCTCTCCCCTCTTTCTTTCAGCATAGATAATGAGTGCTTTTTATTTATTAGCATCCTTGATTTTATTGAAATCCACACAGTTGCCAGGAAACCTAGAGCACTTTGTTTTGTGTTACAAACCTGCAGCTTGTTATTTTCCTCTTCTCTGTAATCGTAAGTGACCGTGCTTGCTGTATGCAACTCTCGTCTGGAATCTGATGGTGTGTCTGGACAGGGGTCATGTCTCATTTAGCATACATCACTCATAAGTTTTAAAAGCTTAACACATAAAGCTGTCTTAACAAGAGTATAAAGACTACTGTTGTTCTGGAGTGTGGGTGTGGGTGGGTGTGGGTAGGGACATAGGCATGCATGGCTGTTTCCATTTGTGCCTCTTCAAGTTGCCTAAACAGCAAAGCTAGCTGTGATTATTGCTCCCAGAGCTGTAAGGACAGGCCTCCCCAGGTCAAAAAGACTTATAAAGTTGCTTGTTATGGATAAGGTTCTGTGGACTATTATTGAAGGATCTCTAAACCTGACTTTTCTCATATTTGAGGTCTGTATCTAACTGTGCTTTAAAAGAATGATCACAGCTGCTCATGAGGAGTTGCCAGAAATTTCCTCAAAATAAACTTTTAAGTTGATAAAGAGTTTATGCTCCTTGAAAGGTTCAGTGGACTTTGTGCTTGATGGCGAGTTTTAGATGATTTTAGATGGGGGATAAAGATTCTCTGTACATACAAGTGTGACTTGATACATCAAAGATCAAACAAAAGCATACAGGTACAGGAAATGTGTGTGATATGAACATATCACATGTGCACACATCAGTGCACAAACAGGATGAAAGATACTCTGTGTGTGTGTGTGTGTGTGTGTGTGCGCTGTGTGTGTGTGGTGTATCTGTGGCTGGCCTGTTCACTTCCTGTCTGAAGCTGCGAGCTCATATGTTGCCGTGTGCTGACACTGTGACTCAGTGGATGGCGTGCTAGTCATATGCAACACAGCATCTGACTCCATACGTGGCCACAGCGGAGAAATCAGTGTCATCTTGACTACCCAACACTGCACTCACAAACACAGGGGGAGAGAATGAGTGTGACCGCGTGTGTGTGCGTGAGCAGACTCTGTTTGCTCTGATAGTGCTGCACTTCTATGCTGTGGGTAGCTTGTGAGGAATCTGTCTGCTTGGTTTTCTGAGTGTGTGTTGCATATGGCCCT
>CM075007.1:6470283-6492231 GCA_037576675.1 Pangasius sanitwongsei
GCTGCACTTCTATGCTGTGGGTAGCTTGTGAGGAATCTGTCTGCTTGGTTTTCTGAGTGTGTGTTGCATATGGCCCTGTCTCGCTGTGTTCAGGTCTTACTGAGACTAGCCTTAGGCATTCAACTGAATTAGCACAGTGTCTGGTTCAGGATTGGCACATGACCTTTTTGGTCCACTCTCTCTTCTGTTTCCTCAGCCTTCCTGAGACTTCCTCTTTCAGGCAGAATATGCTTTGTGCATGAATAGTCCCTATTTTCTGTGCTTTACCTGTTGAACAAGCCCATGTCCCACCGGTCAAGTCATACTAGGGGTGTGCATCGTGACTGGGATTCCGAGGGACCCAACAAAAATGTAGCAGGAGTGGGCGGACAAAGAAAGTCTACGTTAATTTAACATGCACATTCATTTTGGTAAAACAACTAGTTTCATTAGAAAATAGGCCAGGCAGGGCGGGATCAGTGAAACTTCCTGCAACATCGAGCAGGATTAATCAAACTTTCTGCGGGACCTGGCGGGATTGGTCAAACTTTATCCAGGATCGGGTGGGATTGGTCAGACCTTCTATGGGAGCAAGCGGGATTACTGAAATTTTCGAGCAGGACTGATCAAACTTTCTGAGGGAGCGGGCAGGATTGGTGAAACTTTCTGCAAATGGGAGCGGTATTTAAAAACTAGTCTCCTGCACACCTCTAGTTCACTCACCCGGTTCAGGATGCTGCATCTCAATCTGTGCTGTGAGCTCCCCATTATCTCTGCTTTAGATTTGTCCAGATTGTTTGTACGTATAGTATGAAAGGGTCATGTTTGGAAGCAGGTTTCAGGACCAATTGCTACGCTGTTGTTGAATGTCCGGTTAGAAACAAACCCAGCAAATGATTCAGGTTTTGGTGTAGAATTTTTTTTTTTTCTTTTTCCAGAAATAAATAAATAAATAAATATCTCACGCCTTGCTGAAAAGGACAGCACTTTTTAACAGAGAGGGTCATAGAAGCTACTAAATACACAATTTAACATTTCTAAAGATGTTGACATTTATATTTATCTTTTTTCTTCCCCCTAAGTACCCTGCAAAAGAAAGTTGTTGACTTGTGCCACTTGTTTATTTTGTAAATAGTCTACAGTGTGAATATGATGTTGTATATTAAAATATCTTTAAAATAAAAGAGAATGTGTGACGTTACTTTTTGTTTTGCATCAATTACATCAAGTTTCATATCTATGTAATGTGTAAATAAATGGGAAAAACATTCATCTTCATTTTCCTACAGGTTTCATTCAAAAGCCATTCAATTAGTGTGAGGCTTAATCAGACCTAAGGTCAGTTTATCATACTTGCCCTTCACGTATCCTTTTTAATCGCTGTGTTTCACTTTCCACTCCTCTACTATCTTTTTTTTTTTAATACCCCCTTCAGATATTATTTTTTTAAGCCAGAGCCATAAAATTATTTATATAACTTAAGGCTATAGGCTTTTTTCCCCTGTTGGTTTACAGGGTAAGGTATTCAGGGTTTTCTTCTCACTTGTGGACCAACTTTGGCCCCCTCTGCTGGAACGACAGTAGAGAAGGATTTCGGCATGTCTATGGGTTAATGAGATTGACCTGCATTAAAAATTCCAGGAGAGAGTCAGTGCAAAAGCACAGTGGCTTAAAGGGCACTACACTAACTAGCTATAGCCCTGCTGCTATTCAGAGCATGAATCCGATTGTGAATCTCATGCAACAGCCAAGCTGAGTAAACTGATTGATTTCCCAGTGGTGTGTTGAACTTTCCACTACAGTTTGCTTTGCTAATAGTCTTTGACAACTTCCTTTTAGGGGTGTGCTTCAGTCAAGGGTGTTCTCTACTTATGTGACATGTCAAGTCTTAGCGAATGTGTTCAGAGCTTAACACTTCCTGTTTGTTCTCTTTGTCTGTATTCACACAAGAATAATAATTTTTTTTTAAAAAATACATAAAACTGTGGTTGTCAGACTCCTGGGGGTTCAGAATATCACACATTTATCCTATCTGATTCAGCTCAATCTGCTAGTTACACTATATGGCCAAAGGTTTGTGGACACCTAACCATCACACTCCAGATTTAGTCCCCCTTTGCTGCTATAATAACCTCCACTCTTCTGGCTTTCCACTAGATTTTGGAGTGTGGCTGTGGAGATTTGCATTCAGCCACAAGAGCATTAGTGTAGTCAGGTGAGGAGGTGCAGCCGGTGTTACAGTTCATTCCAAAGGGGTTCCGTGGGGTTGAGGTCAGGGCTCTGTGCAAGCCACTCGAGTTCTTCCACTCCAGCCCTGGCACACCATGTCTTCATGGACCTCGGTTTGTGCACAGATGCATTGTCCTGCTGGAACAGGTTTGGGCCCCTTAGTTCCAGCGAAGG
The DNA here is from genome assembly GCA_037576675.1 of Pangasius sanitwongsei. NCBI lineage: Eukaryota > Metazoa > Chordata > Actinopteri > Siluriformes > Pangasiidae > Pangasius > Pangasius sanitwongsei. The sequence goes on from CM075007.1 coordinate 6,472,666, forward strand.
GAAATTGTAAAGCTACAGCATACACAGACATTCTACACAATTACAAGTAACAGTTTGGGAAAGGCCCACATGTGAGTGTGATAGTCAGGTGTTCACAGATCTTTGGCTATATATTGTATCTTCATGAGCCCCCTAGATGGTTTAAACATTTGTTATTTCCCTAAAACACACCATCACAGCTTGGCCCTGTTCTACCAGACGTTGTAATACCCCTTTATGTCATCTCTTTTTTTTTTTAAACAAAGCCACACAAATTTCTCTGCTCTTTCAGCCTTTTGATCATCAAAATTGAGTTCTGTTCTTGCTCATTGAAATGCTTTGTCAAGTCAACAATTAAAATTCTTCTTTCTAGTCACACATAAATACTGCCATTGTTGCTTCCTCTTGGTCAATTAGTCACCGATGGCATTCAGTACTTAGGAATTTGCTGGCTCACAATGCTGTTACCCAATGCTGTGAGTCAGGATGTAGTAAATGACCTCAGGATACTTCACACTGGGCCGAAAGAACTTGTTTTAGAAACTGGTTGGTTTCCTTCAGGTGATCAAACCTTTCAGAGTGACCAGTGGGTGGTGCTGTTGCAAAATCCACTATCACGTGTGCACCTGTCAGAATGATTCATTTAAATCCTGTGTGGTAGCATATATATCTGAAAATGGATAAAAATAAAATGTGAGTTTGACAGACATGGCTAATAATATAAAAAGAATATTATAGTTTAATAATAATATTAGTTATGATAATTTAATAATAGTATTAGACCTAGATTTGCAATTCAAACCGTGAATCATCACTCATTCCCAGGAGCTTTCATTCCCACACATTAAATGAGATTAAATCATTTAACAGCTGCAGTAGTGTTTTTAACACTGAAATGACTCAGTCATAGTGAGTTTCCAGCCCAGCACTGACACGAATTGATTTTGATTTTTAAAAAAAAAGTGATTTGTATTGACAAAATGTGGTTGAGAGATGAGATGGGATGTGGTGAAATGGGATGGAGTGGGGTGGAGTGGGGTAAGATGGGATGGAATGGGGTGAGATGAGATGGGGTGGGGTGGAGTGGGATGGGGTGAGATGGTATGTGGTGCGATGGGATGGGATGTGGTGGGGTGGAGTGAGATTGGGTGAGGTGAGTTGAGATGGGGTGGGATGGAATGGGGTGAGATGGGATGGGGTGGGGTGGAGAGAGATGAGGTGAGTTGAGATGGTGTGGGGTGAGATGGTGTGGGGTGGAGTGAGATGTGGTGAGGTGAGATGGGGTGGGGTGGAGTGGAGAGAGAAGGGGTGAGGTGAGATGAGATGGGATGGGGTGAGATGGGATGGAATGGGGTGGAGTGGAGAGAGATGGGGTGAGGTGAGTTGGGATGGGGTGAGATGTGGTGGGACGGGATGGGGTGAGATGGGATGGGGTGGAGTGGAGAGAGGTGGGGTGGAGTGAGATGGGGTGAGGTGAGATGGGATGGGGTGAGATACGATGGGATGGAGTGGAGAGAGAAGGGGTGAGGTGGAGTGAGGTGAGGTGAGATGGGATGGGGTGAGATGGGATGGGGTAAGATGCGATGGAATGGGGTGAGATGGGATGGGGTGGAGTGGAGAGAGAAGGGGTGAGGTGGAGTGAGATGGGGTGGAGTGGAGTGAGGTGTGGTGAGATGCGATGGTATGTGGTGGGAGGGAATGGGGTGAGATGGGATGGGGTGGAGTGGAGAGAGAAGGGCTGAGGTGGGGTGGGGTGGGGTGGAGTGAGATGGAGTGAGGTGAGGTGAGGTGAGGTGAGATGGGATGTGGTGAGATGGAATGGGGTAAGATGCGATGGAATGTGGTGAGATGGGATGAGGTGGAGTGGAGAGAGAAGGGGTGAGGTGGGGTGAGGTGGGGTGAGATGGGGTGGGGTGGAGTGAGATGGGGTGAGGTGTGGTGAGATGGGATGGGATGGGGTAAGATGCGATGGAATGGAGTGAGATGGGATGGGGTGAGATGGGATGGGGTGGAGTGGAGAGAGAAGGGGTGAGGTGAGGTGAGATGGGATGTGGTGAGATGCAATGGTATGTGGTGGGAGGGAATGGGGTGAGATGGGATGGGGTGGAGTGGAGAGAGAAGGGGTGAGGTGGGGTGAGATGGGGTGAGGTGAGGTGAGATGGGATGGGGTGAGATGCGATGGTATGTGGTGGGAGGGAATGGGGTGAGATGGGATGGGGTTTATTTAATGTCCTGCCTAAGCTAGTAAGCTAGAATTCAAATCCTTGCTTCCAAGTTGGTGGTGATGGTTGTGTTGTGCACACACGTGTATCTATAACCACAGTCAACTTGAACTAAATACCTGCAGTTGAGTTGTATGAACATAATGAAGATAAATGAAGATAGCAAATAATTTATAGCAACAAAACAATCACTGTGTTAGGATTCACTTTGGAGTGTTGCTACGCAGAAACCGTGATTCCGATCTTTCCCAAAAGGACAATATCGTACAGCCGAATTTTGTGGATCTATGATTGCGACAGAAGAAATTCTGGGAGAGAATAATAATAATAATAACAATAATAATAATAATAATAATAATAATAATAATAATAATAATAATAATAATAATGAGAAGAAGAAGAATATGAAGACGATAAACGCGGGCCCTTTAAATGCAAATCGACTCGTTGGGATTTATGTGACGTCATTTCCTGACGAAGGACGAAAAAAACACTCCTACATCTTTGGGACTTGGGGAAATTAGGTGGAAGTTTGTGTTGGTGTGTGGGGCAGCGCTGTGTTAGAGGCTGAGTGCTGGAATGGCGGAGTGCAGGCGCAGCGCGGGGCTGTGAGAGGATTGTGCTTTTCTCCGGGACTGAGACAAGCCGCTGCTGTGAGTACCGCTTTGTCTCCATATCCCTGGACCAACAAGTGGAATCACCACGGGCTGCTATGGCGATATTTCTCCCCACCCGTAGTCCGGCAAAATCCCGCCTCCTCTCCCGCGACTGGCTAGGAGGGTCCGTGTTTCTGCGCTAGGATTGGTTGGCTGGGTCTGGGGGTGAATAATTAGCCAATCAGCGCGCAGGACGCGGGTCTGTCGTAGTACGGCTGGGAAAAGAATAACGCGCTTTGTATTAAAGCAGGTCGAGCTGAGTAGGCTCAGTAAGCCTGTAAGGAGTGAACTATAGAGGGCCACATTTTCTTATTCTCGAATTAAATTAAAATTAAATGTAGTTATTTGTTTTTAGAATGCATAGAAGTGTTCCAAGTATTGATTTAGCCTCTTTATTATTATTATTATTATTATTATTATTTTGATTTTGTTATCTGTTATAGCTCCCTGATTTATCTGCTGCTCAGAAATGCAGTGTTTACTGAAATGTTGCTCATCACTAGCTATTTGTTGTTATAGAGAAAACACTGTGTGGTGTTTGCTTGTAGAAAGTGGATGCTTGTTTGTGTAATGAATCAGAAAGAGCACTGTGGCTGGCAGGTGGAAACTTGTCATGCACAGGTTCATTTCTTTAGCTGATTAATAATAACTGTATGAGGTGGATAAAAGCCCAGAAGCAACAGGTTGGGCAAAATTAAAACTCTGACAGATTTCAGGTACGTTACACACAGGATGTTCAGGCACACACAGAGGTCCCTGCAACACCGGAGCCAGCTGTTTTCAGGGGAAAGTCCCTGGAGCTAGAAGTCACCAGATGACACCTGAAACTAATTTGCATATTCATTACATCATCACGTGCATATCAAGTGATGTTACATGATTTTCTGCGGATACTTAGAATAGAATAGAGTTTTATCTGAATATATATTAATAGGTTATAACTTATTTCTTATTGAAAGAAGGCTTTGGTCACCGTAAAACACAAACTATCTGTTGAAGTGTTTGCAAAGTATTATAATTTCTATCAAGAATGCAGACAAAAAGAAGCAGAGGTAGTGAGACGTCAGGAAATAAACAAGACTGAAGTGGTTACAGATAGAGTCACTGCTTTTTATTACATGTAAATAGAACCAAGCAGAGAGTTTAAAAACGAAGAACAGAGAAGTGCACAGGCGGGACAAACATTGTTGATCAGTGATTGGTCGTTGGGAAACAGTGATCAGTGATCAAACTACATTGATCAGTGATTGGTTGTTGTGACATCAGTGCTAACAAAGTAGCTGTCAGAATGAGCTATCTCATCTGTGCGTGAGCAAAACTACATGTAATTTCGAATTTTTACCTTTCTGTATGCCCTATTTTAGTGCAGTAGTTTGTCTGAGGTAATGCTGAGTAGTTTGCAGGGGTTTTTTTTTTCTGAAAGTGGAATCATCCCCCTCTGGTTTTGCTGTATTTCCTGAATCTCAACTGACTCATTATATAGCTACATGTAGTTATTTAAAAATGAAAATAATGCCTTCTTGAAGTAGAAGCCGTTATTCCAGCCCAGTGTAGGGCAGTTGTATATTTGGGTGGGGAAATTCACATTCTTCTCTTATCGTCTCTGTCAGGTTGGACCACATTAGAGCACAGTCATGCTGAGTTTCCTGCGGCGGACTCTGGGTCGGCGCTCTGGCCGTAAGCATGCTGAGAAAGCTCGGCTCCGGGAAGCCCAGCGTGCACAAACACACATCCCCGCAGCTGGAGATGCTACGTCCATCATCACTTGCCGAGTGTCGCTGCTGGATGGCACGGACGTCAGCGTAGACTTGCCGGTAAGGACCTCTGTGTTTGGAGTCCAGCACAGTTTGCTGATTTTGCTGCGCTGACAGTTCATCACCAGGTAGGTGATTTAGCAGGTGTGTTAGAGAAGGAAAACAATGAACCGTGATGAGGTAGGGGTCCCAGAGTCTAGGCTGTGTTTTTTGATCACCCAGTTTGAAAAACTGTATCTTTACATGCTCATTTTAGGAATATCTAGTATGTTAGTTATAAGTAAAGTAAGTGAGTAAGCGTGTTCTTGCAGTGCCAGTTGGATTGCTTTGGATTGTTTTGGAGTGCACTTTGCAACAGGTGTATCTGGCACATGCAGTTCACTCTGACTCATTATTTATGAAACAAACAATTCTACAGAGACAATTTCTAGAGAATTGTTAAGCTTCTGCCCTACTAGAAATATGTCCCCCACCCCATATTGGCCTCAATAGCTGCCTCAGTCAATGAGTATTCAATCTCAGAGTCAGCCATTTTCCCCCAATATGTTTTTTTTTTTTTTTTTTTATTTAAACTTTCCACCTGGGCTGTTTTGGCTAAAAGGGTGTTTGAAGTTTAACATGAACATTTTTAGTGAAATACATTGAATCTGTGAGGTTTCTCCTTTTACCTATATCGTTGTCTGGAGCAAGAAAGCTTTGTGGTGTACAGCTTCAGCATTTTAAAGGAATAAACTTTGCCTTTAGTGTCATTTTTCAATATTCAGGCCTGTTTGCATTTTCTTCATTTTGTTACCATTTTCCCCTTATCAATATGTCAAAATACTGCTGCTTTTAATAAAATGAAATGTATAGTTATGTGAATATATACAGTATAATAGTGAGTTATAGTGATATATAGTTTGGAAACCACATTGTCAATCACATGAATCACATGGCTCGCAAATGAATCCCCCATGACTCCCTAATGGGCTCCCTAATATAGAGACTTAATGTCTTCTGCAGTGGAGCTAATTTGGAAAGGCACACCTCTGTCTAAAAACAACAAAAACAAGCCAATTTTGTCTGTAGGTCTCCGAGACAGCACAGGTGTGGGGAAGTGCAAAAAAAATTCTGCATTTTTGAAAGTCCCAAAGTTTGGAACCAGTGAAACCTCCTAGTGTTGGAGAAGGACTTTAGTCAAGGGGATGACAAAGAACCTGAAGAAATCAGTAAATTCATTCACTCGTTCACCTTCAATGAGCACCTGTATCCTGGCCAGGGTAGAATCTAATCCTGGCACCATGCACACATACTCACACACTTACTCACACCTACGGGCAGTTTAGTGTAACCGGTCCACTGACTATTGTGTTTCGGGACAGTGGAAGGAAACTAGAGACACTGTGTATCCCAAGCTGAGGACTGAACTGCTGTGCTGCTTCTGGAACAGTTGGCACCTGGCAAAGCTGACACTGTGGTGAATCACAGTGTTGATGGCATCAAGCTGTGGACATATTTTTTAGAAGCATGGACAGGGAGGTTTGTTCAGGATTGAGGGCCAGACAAATTCACTCACATCCAAAACACATACCCAAGCAAGAAATTGCAGTAGTGGCTTTGGGATGAGTCTGTGATTGTCTTTGCATGGCCTAGCCATAGGCCAGACCTGATGAACCTGAACCTGATGGCCAGGTCTGGAAAAACCTGAAAATTGTGTTACTGCTACGCATTGCATCCAGTTTAGTGGTGAAAAATAAAACAAGATATGGAGTGTTTTGACTCAGGATTTCTTTACAGAACATATTACTTGATCATGGGTCTGGATTGCAAATAGCTTTTAATTACATATGAAAATTTGTAGCTTTTGTTTTCCATGCATATTCTTTTATATATCCTTTTATTTAAGGGTTGAAGGGCAGAATGCAGTTAAAGAGTCATCGTATGAGTTAATGAATGTGTGAGACAGCTCTGTTTTCTAGTCATAATCAGTCAGTTATGGCTTGGACATAAACATAATACCACAGTCCACTTGAAACATCCAGCCAATTGATTGGCTTCATTCACTGTGTACCCAGTGGTTGCTGACTCCATTAAGCCTCTTAATGCAATTGTGTTTACTATGTTCACTCACTAGCAACTTTATTAGGAACATTAAATATGTATGTGTGTGTATATATATATATATATATATATATATATATATATATATATATATATTTACTATAGGGCCAACTTTGCTGTCAGCCTCAATTATTTTTGGCCTTAATTAATGTGTTGGATACATTCTTTTGAGATTCTGGTCCATGTTGATTTGATTGCATCACTTAATGGTTGCAGATTTCTCGGATGTGCATTCTTGCTGCAAATCTCCTGCTCTAACAAATCCTGAATGTGTTCTATTGGATTAGATCTGGTGACTGGAGAGGACATTAAAGTACACTGAACTCATTATCATATTAATGGAACCAGTCTAAGATGATTTTAGGCACATTATCATGCTGGAAGTAGCCATTATAAGATAGTAAATTGTGGCCATAAAGGGCTGTGGCATTTAAACAATGCTCGATTAGTATTAAAGGGCCCAAAGTGGAGAAAACATTCCTCACACCATTAGACCACCACCAATGGGCTAAACTGTTGAAACAAACCAGGTTGGGTTCATGCTGTCGACGCCAAATTCTAAACCTACCATCTGAGTTTCATAGCAGAAATCTAGAATCATTAGACAAGATGAGTTTTTTTTTTCTTCCAATCTTTAACTTTCCAGTTTCAGTTAATCTGTGCCTACTATAGCCATCCATCTCAGGGTTTTAACATGTTATGCATCATGAGATGCTTTTCTTCTCACCATGGTTGTAAACAGTGGTTACTTGAATTACTATAGCCTTCCTGTCCACTCAATCCATTCTGGACATTCTCCTCTGATCTCCCTCATCATCAGGGTATTTCTGCCAGCAGAACTGCCGCTCACTAGATATTTTTGTTTTCCACACCATTTTGTGTAAACTCCAAAGACTGTTAGGCATGAAAATTCCAGGAAATTCAGCAGTTTCTGAAAGCAGCATGTCTGACACCTATAACCCACAGTCAAAGCCATGGTCAAAGTCACAGAGATCATATTTTCCCCATTCTGATGTATAAGGTGAACATTAACTGAAACTCTTGACCTGTATCTGCATGACTTTATGCACTGTGATGCTGTGCAATGTGTATCTGCGATTTGTGATGGCTAGACGACTGGGTCAGAGCAGCTCCAAAATGGCAGGTCTTGTAGGGTGTGCTCAGTATGCAGTGGTTAGTACCTACCAAAAGAGGTCCAAGGAAGGACAACTGGTGAACCGGTGACATGGTCATGGGCGCCCAAGGCTCACAGATGTGCATGGGGAGCGAAGGCTAGCCCGTCTGGTCCGATCCCACAGAAGAGCTACCATAGAACAAACTGCTGAAAAAGTTAATGCTGGCTATGATAGAAAGGTGTCAGAACACACAGTCCATTGCAGCTTGCTGCATACGGGGGTTGCATAGCTGCGTGCTCTGGGCAGTGTTCTGCTGGGGTACCTTGGGTCCTGGCATTTGTGTGGATGTTACTTTGACATGTACCATCTACCTAAACATTGTTGCAGACCAGCTACATCCATTCATGGGAGTGGTATTCCCTAACGGCAGTGGCCTCTTTCAGCAGGTCAGAATTAAGCAGGTGGTTTTAAAGTTATGGCTGATCGGGGTTCACTGACCATGCTTCCAGTCTAATGTGTTTCTTTAAGGTGGTCCGCATGCCAGTGAAGCTGAATAGCTGTGCTGTAGATGGAGAAATGCTGCTGCTGCTTCTGGAGTTCTAGGTGAAGCATTCTTCACAGCTGTGGTGTTGGAAACTCTAGAGAGCTAAAACAGTATGTGGGAGTGTGTTCCTGTGTGTAGGAATCTGAAGATAGGAATCTGAAGGAGTTACTCTTTAATCGGACATAAAGTCTCTGGTCTGTTAAGACAGCCATTTGTCTAGACAGCTTGTTTTGTTAGACAGCTGATTTTTTTAGTGTCTTTTAGTATTAATCACACTTAGTCATATTTAGTACTTTGTGTATGATACAATCTCTAGCAATAAAGCTTGAAGTTTTATAGCTTTTCAGTCTCATGTGTGTGAATAACAGAGTGGTGTGATTCTTGTAACTTTCAGGTGAATATGATTTCTTTAACTATGACTTGATCTTGGACCATTATTTCTTTTAAATAGTCACTGCAATCTCACGTCCCCTGTTGCCTTCCACTTCTGAACTGCTTCCAGATGTAACATTCAGAAGTTTAATTTGGAGCTCTGCTTTACAGTTCATCAAAACTGAACTAAAACAAAAAGAGTGTTTTGGAAACACTTTTTGTTTTTGGAAGCTATGTAGCTTTTTGACTAGCCGAGCTCATTTTTGTCAGCTGTGTATACAAACTATGAAATATGGTCAAAAATCTTATTTATGTTCATGAATTGAGATGCTGTCTGAGAAGCGTCTGAAACAATGGGAGGTGCACATTGATGACATTAGATGGCAGGAATTTGTTTCAAAGAATGGTTTGTAGATCCAGGAATATCTGGTAGACATTACTTTCATTGCCTTGACAAAAATGGTTGTCTGCAAACTTGTGTGCGCGCGTATATATATTTTAAAATTATGAACTGAAATCTAAAGATACACAATGGCATACACTGATGACATCTGAGAGGTGTGATTGTTTAAAAGTGATGTTGATCCGGCACATGTCCTACCTGAGTTAATCACTCAAAAGGACTCATTCTGGAGCTGTGAATAGAAGCTCATACACCCACTTGTTTCAGATGTCTAAATCTGTTTTCACTCACTTTGTACTCAAAACAGTTCTTGGATGTCTCTTGTTTTGAGATTCCCTTTAATCTATAATGGAGAAGATATTGAACCTTAGGCTGGATGTACTGAATGCGCTAGTGATCACTATGAAAGTTCAAGTAAATGCTTGATAATGTGTTCCTCTTGGCTATAAGTGTGAGAACAGGAAAAGGAGCAGTCGATGATGGTTTGTGCAGTAATTGTGGTCTATTCGTATTTAACTGTCACAAGACAAAATGATAATGAGTAACACAGGCTTGTCTCACTGAATAAACCTGCCAGCTTTTTTTTGAGGCTATATTGCCTTTTTCGGCAGCGTGCCCCATTATTTAAACATGATTGTTGATTATCAGACATTAGTTTTCATGAGGTGAAGCTCATACCTTTGTTTAATCACACCAGTATGAGATCAGTGTGCTAGAAGGCTTAAGTCCTACAACAGACTTGATGTCACTAAGTGACTAAATGACTAAAGTCATCTTAATTATTAATCTCTCTCCTTCATTGCCCTGTGATATCCGAGCGATAAATTGAGAATACAGTGCTAAATTTCAATTTGATGTAAGTTAACTGTCTTTATGAAATGTCTTTGTTAATTAAGGTGAATTGTATCACAATGCTGTTGAATTCTTAAATCTGATTGCTCAGGAGCTGTTGATAAAAGGATTTTTTTTAAAAACCTGTTATTTAAACAGAAAATGTACAATTCTAAATATGTTAAAATGAGGTTTTGTGTACTTAACATTTGTAGGAAGAGTCTCAATTGTCAGTGTCGTAATTTTTCTTTTGGACTGAGGACTTTGCGGAGATTATAATATTATAGGGGCTATAAACAGTCGTTCCCTCACAGAGTATAATAAGACTAATATATAAGTATATAATATTAATGCTAACACAAACTAACTTGTCTCATGGACCTTCCCCAACAATAAATGTAACTATAAACTGATCAAACGTGCAATGTGATGTTCTTAATATCATAAAAAAAAAATTAATAAATGGAAAGTCATTATGCTATAAGAGGAATAAAACACTTTGGATCAAGCTTTTATTGAAAAAAAAAACTCAGTGGTGGTAACTGTAATTCCTGTTTGTGTCTATGTTATAATTTTCCTATAACAGCCTGTCTTGTGTATTTTCGAGACCCAAGTATTTTTCATAGATTATTTTAGTGTAGGACGTTTTGTTTTCCAGGTTGGTTAAAGAATTACAGGGTCCATTTCTGCTTGACCTGCTGGTTGCGCTTAAATCAGAATGAATGAATTGAGTCAGCGATTCACAGCCCAAGAGCTCATAAGTTGAACTTGCCAGCGCAGCTTTATAGATCCCATCACTCTGCCATTTGTTGAAAGGGAGAGCCCTTCTTCAGCTTAGGGACATGCAGAAAAGAAATAAAAGCCCGCCTGTAAATATCTCCAGCTGCACAAACATTTACTGTCTTTCCTGTGTATCTTAAAGGTGTCACTTCTCAAAGGGTTTCCATGGGATACATCTAAAGTACTCTTAAATACCACATCACTGCCCCTCACCCAGTATGTGGTTGGCTCCACAGTACACCCATGATTCACTAGTTTGACGTCTCATCCTTCTTCAGAAGGGGAGCTCGGTCACATTTGAGGCTCCAGCATTCACAGGACATGGCAGTGAGAGCAGTATTTCTTCAGCCTCTACTTTCCTGATGACCTGCACGCAGGAAGCAGGCTGAGGAATGTAGCTGCGCCTCGGAAGCCAGATCGCTAGAAAGACCTCAGCAGAACAATGTGAACTGGGAGTCCGTGGCTCACTGGAGTGCACAATGGGCCCTTTGTGTGAATTCCTGCAGGCATGCCGAGATGCTTTATACACAATGCCAACTCTCTGGGGCCTGGACGAGCATCTTGCACCATCGGTTCAGGAACAGCACGAATCCACTGACCCCCAGCTTCACATACAGCACCCAAACTCACTACCTCAAGCAACCTAGAGATGAACAGTTACATTAGGAAAATACTTTTTTATTAATATATCGTTACATTTAATGTTGTGGAATGTCCACAAAACAAGTTTCTGTTATCGCATACTTTATATCAGCTAGAAAAAATAAACTCTTTTTTTTTTCCCCTCCATCTTGAAATTATTAAACAAAAAATATAGCTTGTCATTTTAACAAGAAACTGCAATATCCTCCACAATTAGATTTTTTTTTCCATGGCAAAAAAAAAAAAAAATGAAAGGAAAAGCTTTACCTTTAACTGTTACAAAGCACTGACACCGGAGACTCCTTACAGACACCATAGACTCCTTACTCCTCAACACCTGCAAATCAACACCTGACCAATCGGTTTCAAGAATTCAACAGCACAGTGGTGTAAATGAAAATAATGTACAGGTCTAACACCTGGAGAGCACTGGGCAGGATTCATATAATATCATTTTGTTCAGGATTTGGAAAGTACCTGGTGCTTGGAGAGTTCGAGTTTGATTGCACAGTCCATGTGAAATTTCTGGGGATTTCTTTCTTTCGTTTCTGACAGTGGTCACTGCTCAAGGCTTTTTCTTTCCTTTACTGTCCAGGCTGTGAGTGTCGGTGAAGGCGTGCTAGCTCAGCAATTCAGAGTCTGTAATAATTACTAGAAGGCTGTGAGTTCAAATCCCAGTACAGCTAGAGACCTGCTGTCGGGCTTTCAACCCTAAACCGCTCGGCTATACGATTTCAGATAAAAATACCTACCAAATGTTTACATGTCGATGTCTAACAGGTCAGTGTACACCACAGGCCGCAGGTGTGTGCGTGTGTGTATACGTGTGTGTGTGCTGAAGTTGTTTAGTATCCCTGAAGGTCTCTATGATGATTGCAGTGTGTGCTAAAGCTTGTGTATGAACAGAAGCTAGAACAGCATGAACAGGAGAGAGGGAGTGGCTGGTACAGCTCTTCCCCAAGCCCAGCTCATTCCAAAAATAATTTACTTTTTGTACAAGCAGCATAGTTAAGGATTTGCCTTATGTAGTGTTTAATAAAGGCATTCTGATGTATTGCAGTTTGGAACTGTTTCAAAATAGGAGCATGTAACAGCTTTAAAAAAACATTGTGGTCCCTTTAGTGCTTCCTCACGGTTCTGAGTGTATATATCATTTTCACTAGACACTGTCTGAAGGTCACGACTCTTCTTTCGTCGATGATGAATGTAATAAACAAGCCCTTAGTCTTCAAAGATCTGAAGCTGCTTCATGTCTCAACAGAAAAAAGCCAAAGGTGAGGAGCTGTTTGACCAGATCATGTATCACCTGGATATCATTGAGAAGGATTACTTTGGTCTGCGCTTCATGGACTCAGCACAAGTGCCGGTAAGAGTCGCATCTGTAATATCTGACAAAATGGGCGTGAAGGTTGTAAGAGTTGGGTTATAGATTCTCACAGTTTCCTCAGGAACAAAGTGGATATAACTCAACCGGACTCGAAGAGATAATGCTGTCCCTCATTTATTTCAGTAGGTTACTATATACTCACATAGGGTTAGCAGATTATTCCCTTGTCAATGAATGAAAGATCAAATATTACACTTATAAGATATATCGGTGGTACGACACACCCACACACACGGCAAGGTGCACGAGAGAGAGAGAGAGAGAGAGAGCACACATGATGTCATCAGAAGGCGATCATTACAAGGTGCTGGTTCTAATATTAGTTATGATGTAAAATTGTTAAACTGTTTATAGTTTTGAAGTTTAATAGTGTTGATCCTCTGCTAAACATGGAACTAGTCCTGTTATCACTTTCATTATAACAGATTTAAACAGTTGTTCCCTCACTAGCCTCTCTTTTTGTCTCTCTTTGTCGTGTTACCAAGAAACCACACACCCTCCCGTCCTGAAGATCTCTGACCGTTTCAAAGCGCTGACACTGGAGACTCCTTTTATTTGTTTATGTTGAGCATTCACCATACGAGTTGCTGTGAATTAGCTGTTACAATAGAAACATTAGCGTATAACGTGTCGAACTACTAGCAGCCAGAACTACTGAGCTGTACTGTTATAGACAATTAATCAAAACCTGAAACATCAGAATCGAATTCAACAGCGCTGTGGTGTAATGATGTCAGAGGTTATGCAAAACATCTTTTATAATATAGAGGCTCAGTTAATATTAGTAAAAGTGAGCAGAAGCAGTGAGGAGAGTGTGTTAGATGGAATGGAGAGAAAGAGAGAGAGGGAGGGAGGGAGAGAGGGGAAGGAGGGAGAGGGAAGACTGATGAGAGGAATGTGGGGGAGAGGAGACAGAGACCTTCAATTTTCCATCAGCACAAGTTCTCTTCCTCTCTCTGTCTCTCTGTCTCTCTCTCTCTCTCTCTGTCTCTCTCTGTCTCTCTCTTTCTCTCTCTCTCTCTGTCTCTCTCTCTCTGTCTCTCTCTTTGCCTGCTACTCTACTCATGTGTCAGAGCAAAAAAAAATAAATCCTCGTGTTCCTCAGTAATGCTTTGTCGTCATCTCACAAACAGCATTGAAGGCCAGTCTTGATTCATTTCTTCTTTAAATAGATTTTTCTTTTTGTAACATCAGTCTGCACGCACGTTTCTATCATCAGTGTCATGTGCAGAATGTTTCTCTGGTCCTGACCTGACGCACTGATGTCTGATTATTTATATCTTTGCAGCACTGGCTGGATGTGACAAAAAGCATTAAAAAGCAAGTCAAAAGTAAGTTGTCTGCACCATCTCTGGAACATCATTTTTTAAACATTATTATTATTTCCTTATTATTATGTCCTATGCTTGCATTAGAATGGTTCATACTCTGCTGGAGGGAAAAAAACACTCGACTCGAGCATGTGCCTGTAGGGCCATCGAGGCCTGTGTGAATGAAGAGAACAAGCTGGACTTCTTGCAGGAGACTCTCTGACTTCTCTTTACATCTGTCAGCCTTCATGAGTTTGTTTTCTAGCCCTTTTTGTTTTCATAAGCCCTGCATTCAGGTCATTTGTCATGTCATGTCATGTCAGGTATAAAGAGTTTAGCAACTGGCCCGCATACAAGTGGCTTTTAAAGAATTTTTAAAAAGTTGGTTTGTATTTATGGATTTATAAAAAAAAATTTTATGTTATCCTCAGTACCTTTTTATTCTTTTTAATGTTTATTTTTTTATGTTGGATTTATTCATTCATTCATTCATTCATTTGGCTTTTTTTCTTTCTTTTCTTTCTTTCTTCCTGCTACAGTCATGATTTAAGTTGAAGCTTTAAATTCAAAGCTTCTTGTGTTACTGTTTTATTGGATAGATTGTGATTGAAACAGGGAAATAATTTCTAGTTAATAAATTAATCAAACAATAATAATAATAATAATAATAATAATAATAATAATAATAATAATAATTTTTACTTGCCTTCCTGCTTCTGACTTGTTCTCTGTTTGTCTTCTGTGCTTCAGTCGGTCCCCCGTATTGTCTCCACATGCGGGTTAAGTTTTATTCCTCAGAGCCCAACAACCTACATGAGGAGTTAACACGGTGCGTTTGTGCTTTCCTTTCACTTTAAAACGTCTTTTAAGTGTAAACTGGGCTTCCAGACTGACCATTTTTGACTCTTTCACAGATACCTGTTTGTGCTGCAGCTGAAGCAGGACATCCTCAGTGGCAAGTAAGCAAAAGCCTCCAGATGTTTTTAATATAGTTTCTTTAAAACACTCTCCCTGTACTGCTGCCTAATTTGTTTCTGAATAACCCTATAATGTAGAGATCCCTGCGTTAATCTGGTTGTTTTGTATCGTGCGTGTATTGATGTAATCATCAATATGTCGAGGTTCTCAGGGGAAAAATTGTTTTAGCACTGGAATTAAATTATTAACATCCATAAGCAGTGTTTGTGTAGTTTTTCAGTACCAGATGTTGGTAGCATTTAGGAATCCCTTTGACGTGGTGCTGTGGAGCTTTCATCATTATAGCCATCTCTTTTTTTTATGATGTGTTTGTTTTCCTCTATTTTTTATTATAATTAGAGGACTATGTTGCCTTAACATTTTATTGCACTCTAAATTATTCATGCTATGAAATGCATACTTAGCATGTTACATGGCAATGAAGTATGACTTTGACTACGGCTTTGGTTTTAAAAACCCTGCAGAAGTGATGTCAGAGGCTTAGGCATTTAACTAACAGAAAGTAAGAAAATATAGTTTTCTTACTCATAATGTAGCCTGATATTTTGTTAATGCATTCTGAAAAAAGAAATTCACAGGAATCAGAAGCTAACAAAACTGTGTCGTGATTAAACCCAGGTTAGACTGTCCCTTCGATACAGCGGTGGAGCTGGCAGCCTTCTCTCTGCAGGGTAAGTCAAGACAGGAAACGCTGTATGAATCGAACGTCTTTGGGTGAGAAAACAGTTGGTGTGAAAGAGTGTCCGTCATTCGAACAAGGAGGAGAGAAAAACTGAAAGAAAAACTGTTTGCATCAATTCCAAAATCTAATCAGTTCGTCTGCTGGTTATGATGATAATCCCATATAAATCGTACAAATATTCAATCACTCATTCTTGAGAATATCGCACTAGAGAATCACGGATGGACAGATGGACGGACCGATGGAAAAAATTGTAGATAGACAGAAAATGGACCATGAGTTCCTGAATATTAATGTGTAAGTAACATCCCTGTATGGAAAACAGGAAGGAGGCTATTGAAGGAAAATTTCAGACATTTGACCTTTCTTTGACCTTAAGAATAAGACTAAGAGTTTTGGACGGACGGGCGCACGGATGCACGCACAGAAAGTCAGATGGACGGATAACCCTGAACCATAATGCCTCCGCCCCACAGTGACAGAGGCATAACAAGAGCATTTGTCCCAGTTAAAAAAGTCACAGGTCTCCAAAACAGGAAGTGACTGAAGTTATGGTAATGAATTTACAGTTTTGTTTTTGCGAAGTGGAGGAATCATGAATATTGGATCCATTCCAGGAAAAAAAAAAAACATACTGAATGAAAACACTCGTTTACTCACAACCTTGTAGTCTCTGCTTTTATTGTGCAGTTCCTGGTGCTCAGAGAGAAACCCTATTAGCCTGTCACCAGCTATTTTTCCCCCAGAGATTGTATGAATAAGCTGTGTTTGATCAGCCAGTGAGTTTGTATCACTTGTGAAATCATCCTCGGTTTAATGTTTTGAAAGTAATGTTGTGTAATGAAATGTTCAGACTTGATATACAGGTAGTCATAGTGCAACACTTCTTTGTTTAGAATACAAACACCCTCCATATCAGCTTTAAAAAAAAAAAAAAAAAAACGTAAATCATTTCATGCAGCTCATGTGCAAAGGCTTTGCTCCTCACAGAGCGATCTGTGTGGGAACAGAGCATGTGGCTTCTTTAATCCTCTTTACTATGCAGTGTAGGAGTGTCCTCATCGGCACTGGAAGCTCAACACACACACCCCTTCCCCTTCCCCTTCCTCTGGCATGATCTGCTTTTGCTGTCCAGTTTGGAAATGCACAGTGAAACCAGACTTGGGAAAGATATTGCTCATTTGTAGATTTCGTTAATGCAGAGCAGCAGGGGAGCCATGTCATTACTGTGGATTAACTGCTGAACAAGGGCAGTGAGTCTCCACTGAGGAATGTCTTTAAGCGAGTCGACAGTTTTATATTGGAGGAATAATACATTATTAATATAAGATGAAATTTGCGTTGCATATGTTAATACGATGTTTTTCCTGTTTCTCTTTTTCTTGATGTCCCTCTCTGAATCACTCGTTTTCTCTCTCTCCGGTATCTCCTAACCTCCCTCTGCAGTTTCTAGCTCTTTGTTTGCCAGCTTGTTAGGGCAGCATTGGGAAGAAGGGCCCCCTAATCCAGAACCCAGCTCTTCATCCAGCACCCTGACACATTCACACACTGTACTCTGGTTGTCCAGAATCGCTCTTTATTTTAGGATTTTTTGGAAGCAAAAAATTTTTGGGACCTTATACACCTACAGTAAAATGTAAACGCTATTTCATGACATTTTTCTTCATAATAAACGTCTTGGGCCTATACTGAACACCATAACTGATCATCCATCTGTTGTATTCTTTATTGCATCTCATATTTGTCCAAAATTTTATATTCAACCGTTTGCTCTATTTGCAGAGAAAAACAATTTAAAATGCACATTTTCCTTAACTATAAAAAAAAAATCTTTGACTACGTAGCAAACTAGTGTTATATACATAAGTCAAATCTCAGGTTCATATTAATGCACTCTTTCTAATACATTATTGTTTCTAGAGTGTACTAACTAACACACTGTGGTGGATTGTCCACATAATTGAAACCTAATGATTAACGTACAATTAAAAAAAAAAAAAAAAAACTTACTGTTGATGTGGTGAAGTGTTTTGTAAGGAGATGTTTATTTATGGAAGGAGTCTCCAGTGTCAGCGCTTTGTAACAGTCAGGTAAATATGTTTTCTGATACACGAGTGTTTTAATGGCAGAGGCGCTTTCTAGTTTCTTGGTAACAAGACAAAGCTGCATTTCTTTAGAACTTAAACTGAGAGAAAACAGAGACTGGTGAAAGAACCACCGATCATAGCTGCTACGTTACG
Source organism: Pangasius sanitwongsei (assembly GCA_037576675.1). NCBI lineage: Eukaryota > Metazoa > Chordata > Actinopteri > Siluriformes > Pangasiidae > Pangasius > Pangasius sanitwongsei. The sequence continues at coordinate 6,490,661 of CM075007.1, forward strand.
TAAGCGATAACAGGAACTAACATGTCATCTTTTAATTAATAAATTAAAAGCAAATAGCTGTGGTTTAAGAGCAATAAAACATTTCAGGATGTGCTGTTATTGGAAAGTAATAAACTGTGGAGTAGTAACAGTGACTCCGCTTTCCGTCAGGCTACATCACACCACCCCATCTTTGATTATTTTCCTATAACACCACGTCACAAAGTGTTTTATTCCTTGCTTATCTTGGTTATTTTTTTGCCAACATTCCATGATTCATGATTAATGAATCATTTGCCATGATTCATAAGTCAGACAAGTTCCTGTCTGGCTCCACTGAGCACTCAGTTATTAACCTTTGACCTCTTGACCCCTCTCAGCTGAGCTGGGTGACTGCGACCCTGCAGAGCATGGCCTTGACCTGGTGTCAGAGTTCCGCTTTGTGCCGGAGCAGACGGAAGAGATGGAGGTGGCCATCTACAACGCCTGGAAAGAGTGCAGGTAAGTGTGGCAGAGTTCACTGTGTAAAACAAATGGACAGCTGCATCAAGACAGGAAATGGGAAGCAGGTGAAGGAAGCGTGCGGATGTCATCCATAGGCTATCTCCTTGGATTATATCTGTATCTTCTCTGCCTGTTCTCCTGGGGAACTGTTAACCCTGCTGGTTTGGGTGTGAGTTATGAGCGCTCATGCCAGATGCAGTAGTGTGTAATCTGCACAAGATGTGGACGGTCCTGCTGGATCATGCTGGGTGTTTTTGCTACATTCTGTATGAAACATATTCATTTCAACCACTGTTTTAAAGGGCAACGATTAAAATAATTGAGGAAACAATCATAAATTGAATATTATCGAAAAAGCACAGGCTACTAAATCATATCGTGTTATATTGTAGCAGATTCAGTGGTATTGTCAAATATCGAATCGTTGCCTTAAGAATCAAAATCTTATGTTGTGTGAAAGCCTGAGGGATTCACCCCTATCTTTAGGTTGTTTATATTTAAATCTACATTTGCATATGATGTTATAGGAGATGATTCTTAAAATCTAGTGTATAAGGGATATAACGTGTAGTGGTCCGAGAAAACCCTCTGGATGTTGCAGTGTGTGAATTCTAGCAAACAGCCAAAAAAGGTGAACAATCTGGGTTATATGTCCAAGAGTTTGTGGAAACCTGACCACCACGCTCATATGTGCTTGCTGAACATCCCATTCCAGATTTATTCCCTGCTTTGCTGTTATAATAACCTCCACTCTTCTGGGAAGGCTTTCCACTAAATTTTGGAGCGTGGCTTTGGGGATTTGCCCATTCACCTGCAAGAGCATTAGTGAGGTCCATTAGTTCCAGTGAAGGGAAATTGTAATGCTACAGCACTCAGAGACATCCTGTACATCTGTGTGCTCCCAAAGACCCACATACAGGTGTGATGCTCAGGTGTCCACATACTTTTGGCCATATAGTGAAATTAAAACTTGACGTGACGTGTGGCCAAGTATGTTGGCCCATACTCTGAATTTGTGCTCTGTGTGAACACACACCTGTAGCAGTGGGCAGCCTTTTTAGCTGCGGCGCCCGGGGAGCAGTTGGGGG
>CM075007.1:6492331-6508240 GCA_037576675.1 Pangasius sanitwongsei
GGATTTATGCTGATATTGCCCAAAAACCCTATTTTGTTCAGGCGTTTCCAAACTTTTGGAGGGCAGTGTATATAGGAACATAATCAACACTGAGTTGGTGTTGAATGGGTCAGAGTTGATCATTTTTAAATAACAGCACAACCTGAAATGTTTTAGTTCTCTTATACCACAGCAATTTGTCAAAATTGAATATATTAAGTCAAACATATAACTGTTTATAGTTGCATTTAATGTTGTGGAACATCCAAGAGACAAGTTAGTTCCTGTTCTCACTTGCGTTATAACAGCTATAATCATTCATTCATTCATCAGCCTCTTTTTTTCTCTCTCTTGAAGTTAATAAGGCAACAAATGCAACTTATGTTACAGAGAAATTCAAATCAAAACTTTATTCATGAAAAAAATGCCCTTTTTTTAATATGTTATTCTTTCTGTAGTAACAGCTTGCATGGGGACATGTAGACACTCCACGCCTTCCAAACCTACTTTCCATCAGGATAGAGGACTTTGCACTTTGTGGTTTCACAGTAACATGACAGGATGCTTTTTTTGTCTTATAAACTTCAAGAAAGAGAAGAAAGAGATACTGGAGAGAGAATGACTGTTTAGAGCTGCTGTAACATAAGTGAAAACATGAACTAGCTTGTTTCCCAGATGTCTAACTATTATAATGTAACTATAAACAGATAAAAAGTATGACATGTCATTGTTTATTAAATATAAACTTGTAACTTTTGGTAGACTGCTGTGGTATAAGAGGAATGAAACATTTTACTATCACATCATACTACACCATCACTGATTATTTTCCTATAACAGCACACCTCATCAGGTTTTATTCCTTACTTAGCATTTTAATTTTTTTCTTCTAATCATTTTATGCCTCCCTTTATAATAAAACCCTGAATGTAGAGTAATAATGCTAATATGGGTTATAAAATGAGCCATTTATTTACAATGAATGTGATATGAGTAGGTCATAGCTCAAAGGCCTTGACTGGGCATAATGGTTAAAATTTGATTTGATTGTCACTGAATTCATCCATATAATGAACGTGCAGATGTCCTGCAGGACAGGCAACACTTTCTTTGGCGTTTTAATACAAGCATATGATTGTTGAACCTAACTCTGATTGCAGTGAACCCAAATAATTATGATCAGCTCAAATAATCATGATTAATGAATTACATGATGTATGCAACAGTCTGGATCAGTGAGCTGGCATTTGTTCATCTAGGACACATGCAGATTTAAAAACTAGTGCCTGAAAGATAAAATAAAACATGGTTAGTTCTCTAAGTTTGTGACGCTTCCTAATGCAGGACAAAGCAGAGGAGTGGGAGGCACCTACAGCCCCCCAGATCGATAACCTGATAGACTTCACTGATCCTACACCAGTAGTAAGTCCATAAACAGCGCAGTCACACCACTGCTGCCAGCTGCTTTTTCTATAGTGCAGGATCACAGAGTGCACACGACACATTTATTATTTGAAGCATTTTGTGAGGTTAGTATACAAACCCCACTGACATTATTTCTCTCTCATAACTCGAGCAGGTGCAGCCGCCCAAACCCATCATCACACCTCGATGGATCATTCCAGCAGCTCCAGTAAGTTCAGCCTGTTACAGTGCAAAAGTGTTTACATGCCAGTAATAAAGGCACATGCTCAAGCTCCATATGCTCATTATGCCATACCCATGTTTCCTTTCATTTAATTACCCCAGCTCTGAAGCATAATTAATTTAAACATATGGAGATGCAGCATGTGCGTTATTTTGCCTTTTGCAACTTTTTAAGTATTTCTCCTATTAGCTCCTGAAAACTGTAACACTTCCCTTTAAAAAGGGCACATGAGCATGATAAACATTTTGCCTTTAGTCATTCTGGGCACATAAAACATATCTCCTTGATACAACAGGAATGTCTGACAAAAAGGTATTTAATGTGAATAATCCTCCTTTTTTATTTTTCAGTATTTTGAGTATTGTCTGAAGTATTTTAAAGAGATTGCCCTATTGACCTGATTAGTTACATACTAGGAAGAAAGGTCGTAGGAAGCATTTGTACAGTTTTTAGCGTCCATTTTGTCATCTGGCGCTCCTCTCACTTTTCAGTTCTCACATAGTAAACGTAGTGACCTCCTTCGCCTTCCACATCTCTTTCCCCTTTTCTAGCAGACTGGCACCTTTACTAACGGCCTCCTAGAGCTTGACAAAGCAAAGATGGCAGCACAGCATAGCGAAGGGGGCGTTCCTGCCTCCCTCCCTCATCTTTCTCACACTCACACTCACAATGTGATTGCCACCAGGTGTGTGTTGGTCTTGTGTCATTGCCATGTAACAGTAAGGTTCAAATCTGACTCAAGTTCTTCCTAGTGAGATTTAAGTAAGGAGAAAAACACAAAGGGGTGTGCTATTATAGGAAAATAATCAGTAAGAAAGTGATGTGATGTGATGTGTTTTCCAATAACCACACATCCCCAAGTGTTTTATTCCTCTTATACCACAGAAATTTGCCAATAATAAAATTTAACATATTGCCATATTGCAAATGTATTCATTTATAGTTGTATTATATTTGAAGTATAGCTAAAGTAGAGAAACTGTCATATTGTATTTTTTTATTATTGTCACCTTCTTCCTCAGATACATGTATCTGTACTTGGACCATTAGCAGAAGGTCTATTGTTGTCCAAAAAAAAATGTGTTCCTGTTATCATTTATGTTACAGCAGCTTTGAAAAGTCACTCCTTCACCAGCATCTTGATTTTTCTCCCTCTTAAAGTTAATAAGACATTAAAATAACACGCTGCTTGTGATGTTACAGCACAAGGCCCATGGGCCAAATCCAGCACGCGGCCTCGTTTCATTTGGCTCAATAGTTTCAGTGGTGAACGGCCCGCATGCAGCTTAACTAAAATCCACAAGTTGTAGCCTTTTTTCTGTTTTTTATAATATCTGAGGGAAGTTACTGTAAACAGCAGTGTATACGTGCACTCCGGTTTCTACTGCAGCTGGCTTGACTGCAGTCTGAAACGTGGGTTAAACTCAGTGCATGTGTGCTGCACTTGATGTAAGTCACTCTCGCATCTAAAAATGATTCAGAAGCACGTCATGTGTTTTTCTGGCAGTGGTGTATCCAGAAACTAATGAGGAAATATACAAAATAAAATCATGATTGTTGTCCTGACCTGTACAGTTAAATTGGGGAGCGTGACTAATTTCATGTGGATGTCAGACGGCAGTAGGAGCGGTGATGACACTAATTTTTTTATTTACTCATAATATTCATTATTCATAATATTCAACTCGTAATATTTTTATTTACTCATTTAAGGCATTTACTGTCAAACAATCTTTCCTTATTAGTAACCTTGTCATAAAATACCTTTATGACAGTTCCACTGAAAATGAATAAAATAGCATGTTAACAATAGGGAAAAATGACACTTTCTAAATCCTGATCTGCTTTTCTTATGCAGTAAACCTCACCTCCATATCTCTGTGCTTATAGTGTAGCTATCTGGCTAGTAGTAACAGGAAATGCATAATCCAATATGCTATTCCCGTTCCTCATAACAGCAGCTGCTATCCAAACGAAAGGAGTGCATTTAAACCCATTAATTATTTGTTTAGGTTACATGGAGAGTCTGCCATTCAAATCCCTGTGACTGACCTGCTGTAGAAACGATAACATATTTAAAAAAAAAAAAAAAAAAAGCATTAATTAAAAAAATACAATAACTGTGATTACAATTACAGCTGGCGCTACTGCCAAAAACCGCTGTTATAGAAAATTAAACAGCACCTTCTGACCAATCAGATTCGAGAATCCAGTGTTGCTGTGGTATAATGTTCTTAGATATGCTGATGCTATTAACAACATTAATGAGCTGACTTAAATGAAGGAATATACATCTTGTACATAATCATTAAATGATGTGAAGTGAAGTCTGCATCCTTGGGTGTATTGTAATGTTGTGTTTTGTTGTTTATAGCATTGTGGCTCACCATCCGAGAAACAACCACAGACCCAGGGGCCTGCTGACCACTGAACTCTAAGAAACTCACGTCCAGCAGTATCAACTACCTGAAAACTTTACCCTGTTCCACCCCCCCACCCCCCCCACACACACACACACACACATTCCAGCGTAACGCTGCTTGCAGGCATTCCAGCACTGAGACTTTAAAGAGTGCACGTAGAAGAGTAGTCGTGGTGTCAGGATCAGCCTTGTTAAGACCCACTTCCGTACTGCACTTCAGTTATATGATGTAAAAATAAAGAAGGATGCAGGAGCTGATGTTTGGAGGCCACAGTTAGTTTTCCACTATTCTCATCACAATGACTCAGAGGACTTGTGAACAGAGTTGTGGTGCTGCTCTGCCCTCTGCTGTTCTCACACATCATCCTGTTACATCACTGTGAAAGAGCAACCAGCTGGACCACTATGGATCCCCAGCACTGGAAACTTTTATTTATAGAACTGACATAGTCGTTTTTCCTTTTATCTTTCATTTCCTGTGTTATGAAACATTTAGTGTTCAGTAAACTTCAGTAAGTTTTTAAATACTGTACTACAAACTGGATTATTATTGTTAGAGGACAATATTATGTAGCACTGAACGACATGCAGTCTTTGAGTGATTGAGCCAATTTCATTATTATAATTTTTTTTAATCTACACTATCAGTGCTGTTTTTATCTTTGTAGTTGCATTATGGCCTGCCTTATTTTAACAGTGTATGGTACAGGTGTTAAATTTATAGTTTGCTACAGTATAAATCTATATTTTTCTTTTTTAATCTTTGTTGTTTTATGGAATCGCTTTTGACTACAATAATTCACTGGATCTTTAGTAATAGTTGTGCGTAATGATAATCGTCATTTAGTCACAACACTGTTTATAGGGACTGTGAACAGTGAGACAACGTTCAAGCAGAGCTGAACCCATATCTAATGGTTAGATTGCAGTGTGGATCAGCTAGCTGAATGCTGGCTAGTGTTTGACACAGCTAAAGTACAGAAACTGGTATGCTGTATTCATTATTGTCGCATTCCGAGTGTCTCATTCTCATGTTGTCTGCTAGCTACCCGGGCACACCTTTGTGTCTGTACCTAGAACACTAGCTGAAAAAAAAAATTGAAATGTCACTACATGCTAAATTTGTACTGAAATTATTTTTGACATGAATGCTCTAAGACTGCATCATTTGCATTAATGTTAATTGTTTTCATGTCCACCAGCTCATCCGTGTGATGAATCATCACAACTGCGGTTGTTTCTATAGCAGTCTGGCTTTAATTTATTCCTCCCGTCTCTCTATGCTGTAAGAGCGCAGTGTTTCATGCTGTAGTTTCATGCTGTAGATATATTACTGACTTCTGTAGAGATCACTGTACTGATGTATATCATGTATTTACACTGAAGAACCTTAGAGCACCTTTTGTCATTTTGTATGATTTAGCTTGTTCTCCAAGTAAAAATGTATTTTAACAGTACTGGCTGTTTTCCATCTGTTCTCTTCATAGAAATTTATGAAAAGAAAGCATGCTAGGTAAAGTGCCCCACACACAGTAACTCGAGCTCAGGATCGAACCGAGGACACTGGAGCTGTGAGGGTCCCTGGTTCAATCCTGAGCTCAGATCACTGTCTGTTTCACATGTTGAACTTGAAATTAACTTGCATCATATGAATACGATCTTTATCTCTTGATCGGTCGTGCAGTGGATAGTAATGATTCATGACTCATTTGGTATTTTTGGGAAATATGCCCTTTTATTTAGAACATTAGACCTGTCTCACTGCATTTCAGTGAAGGTCAGTGGCTCAGAAAGTGATCAAAATTCATCATTTACTCATTCATTCATCTTCAGTAATCACTTTATCCTGGCCAGGGATGCAGCAGATTCAGAGCCTGTCCTGGATTTTATCAATTAACTTGATAAAATGCCAATGGCACACTGAGGTAATGGCAAGTAATCACATATTGTTTATACAGAATGGTTTATCCAATAAATATTGGAGGGGACATGAATCATTCCCTGAATAATCCTGATGTTTCTCAAACACCACAACAGAAAATCAAAACCTTCAGTCTAAAAATGCATTTACTTTGAAGATTTATAGATATAGACTTTAAGACATTTAGTGATGTATATATTAATCAACGATGAATGAATTAAATGAAGTTTAAGTAAGTTTTGTTCCCATTCTGGGCTTACTGCATATAAAATACTGCATAGCTTGTGTTACAGACAGCTACGACTACCCTAACGTTCAATTCAATGTTTTATCTGTATAGCACTTTTAACAATAGCCATCATCACAAAGTAGCTTTGCAGAAATCTGGATGGATGTGAGCTTAGCTGCTGAGCTACAACCTTTTCTAGCACCTAAGAGATGAAGCAGAATTTTGATATTGACCTTTCGAAAAGTCACATGGGTCAAGGTCAGGTTTCTTAATCAGTGATTTGATAACTGCTAGTTTGGAGGATTTGAGTAAATAACCAAAGATAAGGAAGGAGTTGAATTCAACTTGATTCAATTTTATTTATATAATGCTTTTAACAAAGCAGCTTTTAAAGAAATCTGGATAGAAAATTACAATTAAAATTTAAAATTTATAAATGTGTCCCTAATGAGCAAGCCAGAGGCGATGGTGGCAAGGAAAAACTCCCTGACGACATGAGGAAGAAAATAATTTCTCTCCTGTAATTGTATACTATAGAGTCAAATAGTGCTAGTTGTGTTTATTGTTTTCAACAGAGGCTTGATTACTTTCATTAGTATAATATAAAGGTGTAGGTACCGTATTTACCTAACAATGTCTTACAGCTTTATGTACTGTGCTAGTTCTCTCTCTCGCTCCCCCCCCCCCCGTCAAGCTGTATGTACACTTCTATTATTGTGTCTCCTCTTGCTCTCCAGATTCACCCTGACACTCTGCTTCTACAGCTCTACTCTACCCAAGTCTCACCCTTCCTTCAGTGAATACTCTCACCTAGATACTGTAGACTTGTACCTAAGAACTACATGCTGTAATCATAAAGACTGTGGTGCTCACACAAAACATCCTTTCAACACACCCAGTACTCTGACATTACAGTATAAAATTGTGGAAAAGTAATGATTTATAATCTCAATATCAGGTATCATATAGAAGAGTATGGGTTCCCTTTTGAGTCTGGTTCAGGTTTTATTTTAATTTTTTTTATTTTAATTTTTTTTTTTTGTCACTGTCATGTCCGGTTTGCTCATTAGGGATCTGAATATAAATCTGGAATGAAACATAAACACCTGACCCATCAGAGCTCAGGGTCAGGGTGTGTGTGTGTGTGTGTGTGGAAAGTCCCTCAGGAAATGCCATCTTGGATGTAGACGACTTGAATACCAAGCAAGGCTTTAAGGAATGTGTTTGGATGGGGAAGGTGCTAGTAAGCAGTGGTAGCAGGTGTTAAACTGAAGAGACACATCTGTGGGGATCAGGAAGACAGTCCTGCACAGTGTTTCTCATACCCCAGGCATCCCGGTGAGAGACTTCCATAATAAGCATATGTCATGTGTCATCACTATTGCACTATGACCACAGGTGCCCTTGGTACATTGTCTCACAAAATGGAGATAAGGGTTATAAATATTTGATATAAATTTTATATATAATGCTCAATCTACTGAATCTGTGCCAGAGTTAGTGGAGGAGAATTACAACACGCAACACTCTGTGAACATCAAGTGTATTTGTCCTAACCTTTGGTAAATCCAAAACCTGAACTGCTAAATCATAGACATCCTTCTAAAAAATCAAGACTCTACTGTATGCAGAGGAAGAAAAATGAACACAAATACAGGGTGAGATGAGGATTATTGGGGGGTGATTGGGGCAGAGAGTTAAGTTTTCTGACCGAGGAATCAAAATAGAAAATGAAGATAGCTGGGGGAGACACTAGAACATTAGTAATGCATCAGACATTGGAGGAATGCGTGAAAAGATTTGAGAAGAAAAACAGACAAGAAATAACAAGGAAGCACAGAACTGACAGCTAAGTAATGAAAACACTGCATGTCTAGATTAGAAACGAAATTCAGAAGATTAATGTCCAGAGTTAGGAGAGAGAAATATAACACTCCAGATAATGACAGATTATGAGAGGAAAAAGCCAGCAAGCTGTGAGCTTGTGAAATACACGCATGTCAGGGCCCTTAGGAAATATCACAATGGTCTACCATATTTTACTGTGGTACTTCATGGTACACATGATACTACTGGCACCGGTACTTCATGGTACCCAAATTGGACAGTTGAAGATTGGGAAAAAAAATCACCTGTTCTTTTTCCAGTCTTCAACTGTCCAGTTTCAGTGAGTCTGTGCCCATGATTTAGCTTCAGATTTCTGTTCTTGGCTGACAGGAGTGGAACCCGATGTGGTCTTCTGCTGTTGTAGCCCATCCACTGCAAGGTTTGATGTACATTCTGAGTTGCTCACCACGGTTGTAAAGAGTGCATATTTGAGTAACTATAGACTTCCTGTCAGCTCAAACCAGTCTGGTCATTCTCCTCTGAGCTCTCTCATCATCAAGGCCCATCTGGCACCAACATCCATGCCACGATCAAAGTCACAGAGATCACACTTTTTCTTCATTCTGATGTTTGATGTGAACATTAACTGAAGCTCCTGACCCGTATCTGCATGATTTTATGCATCATGCTGCTGCCACAGGCCTCATTGCTGCCCCAGGGTCTCTGGTTCAATCCTGAGCCCAGGATAATGTCTGTGCATTGTCTGTGACCTTAGTTCTGCTCACGTCCGTGTGAGGGTCCATGTCTCTGGTTTTCTTCCACCTCCCAAAAACACGCATGCAGATAGATTGGCTAGGCTAGATTGCCCCTAGATGTGAATGAGTGTGTGAATGTGTGTAGATGGTGCCTTGGATTGGATTGGCATCCAATTCAGGGTTTATTCCCGCTCATGTCCAGTATTCCCGGGATAGGCTCCAGATTCACTATGATCCTGGTGAGAATAAAGCAGTCACTTAAGACAAATGAATGACAGAGAATAAAGATTAACAGTTGTGTTCTTGGCTTGTATGTAAAATACATGTAGCTAGCTAACTAACAGACCATGTATCTTAAAGAACATGTCTTACGAATGGTAAGCCATGTCATATTAAATTCACATGGTCGAGGTTTGTGTCCTGTTTTGTTACAAGCATAGATCTTGCTTATAAATATCCAGAATGGAACATACCATTTGTTGTATGGTGTAATTTTCTTTAAAGGCCATTATTATTTAGTACTTAAGTATACACAGTGGCAGAATGCCAGGATTATGGTTTCAGGCTTTTGAAATTAATACCATGGATTGAAAGTTTACTATAATATATACTATAGTAACCATGGTTACGATATTTTTTTCAGCCATGGGGGTGAGAGCACAAAGGCCTAACCACTAGTCCTCCAGGGACCCTGTGAACAGGGCTGGAGCAAAAAAATTTAAATGATTAATTTCCTACCTTTTTCCTAGGTAAATGTGTAAATGTAAAATGTAAAATGTAGTGAAGAGAGAGCTATCAGCTCCCAGCAGGGGGTGACATAGGCCTCAGTACTAATGCTTAAGCTCTGACTATGTGACAATGTTCAATTTAATTCAATTTCTATTTGCATAGCGCATTTAACAATGGCCATTGTCACAAAGCAGGTTTACAGAAATATATATATTCAGGATATAAATTTTGAACTTATAAATTTACAAATTTATCCATAATGAGCAAGCCTATTTGCTGAAAATATGGGGTGTCACTTACATAGGCTAAAGCAGTGATTCTCAAAGTGGGGAGTGGGGATGTGCAGGGGTCCAAGAAACACAATCAGGTGGTCAGCTGATTTTTAAAAAAAAAAGTTTTTTATTTTTTATAGGAAATAACAATCCACCATTATGGAAGTTATTATATTCTTATAGGGTTCTTATAGTTATTAGCTATTTTTGACTGGTCACTTGAATTGAAGAGGTTTAATCCAAACCTCAGTAACTCAAAAACAAGTCGACCTATAAATGATGTCACTAGGACCCCATGGGTTCTATGCCTGGAAAGTTCAGGAATTAAAAAAGCTCTAGGGCTCTAAAAATTGTAAAAAGCCACAATAGTACTGTACACATTTAAATAATGAGTGTAATTTTCGAATAATTGGATTTTTTTCATCTGTACTGAGGAGGACTATGCAAGTTACTTTAATTGTTAAAGGGGTCCCTGGCTCCAAAACGTTTGACTACTCCTGGGCAAAAGCACTGACTGAATGAGTTTGCATGGATGAGATTTTAAGTACTAAGTATGTTTAAACAATTTCCCTGCATCCAATAACTTATATCAATCAAAAAGTAAAAAATTCATAAAAATGAAATGTGAGTTTATCCTGTAACCAGACAACAGTGCAAAACATACACTCCCTGAGAAAATCAATGACGTAGGAGGGCACAATTCCATGAAGTGTTTTAAAAACAAATAAAATATGGATCCTGTAATGGCCAGGGAGTCAGTGGTGGGAGGCTAAACATGAGGTGATATGATCCAGCTTTTCTTGGTACTGATAAGATGTCTAGCAGCTTTCTTCAATTGTGTTCTGTAGCTGTAAACATGCTAAAGTGGATTTATTTGTACATAACATACAACATTTACAGTCTAAATGAGACAGTATTAATGCATGAATAATGTTGTGATAGTTATTTAACTGGTTTTAGATTTTAGGGTTGGGCAAAAACAACAATAATGTCTGTTTTATCATCCAGTTTTCATATCATTAAGACCCTCATTAGGATGTTAGTGAGCAGCAATTGTTAAGGCACAGAAGGATACTTGTCAACATAAGAGTGAGAGGAATGAGATGTGTTTCTGACTGATATTGCCCAGTGGAAGCATGTACAAAACATGCACCTAATAAGATCCTAAGATCTAATCCTGGAACTAAGAGGCTGAAACCTGTTCCAGCATGACGATGCCCCTGTGCGCAAAGTGAGCTCCATGAAGACATGGTGTTCCCAGGTTGGTGTGGAAGAACTCGAGTGTCCTGCACAGAGCCCTGACCTCAACCCCACTGAACACCTTTGGGATGAACTGGACCTCCTCACCAACATCAGTGCCTGATCTCACTAATGCTCTTGTAGCTGAATGATCACAAATCCCCACAGCCACGCTCCAAAATCTAGTGGAAAGAAGAGTGGAGCTTATTACAACAGCAAAGGGGGAATAAATCTGGAATGGGATGTTCAACAGGAACATGATTGTGATGGTCAGGTGTCCACATACTTTTGGACATATAGTGTACATTAAGTCATGAATGCAGTAGGATGAAGAAAAGCCTTTTGCATATGTAAAAAAAAAAGCCATCCTTTGCTTATGTAAAAAACATATTTTTGCTTATGTAAATGCTGTGTCTCTGCACAGACTGGAAGACGAAAAGCACTTTTATTGTTGCATATGGGCTTAGAAATCTCACTTTCATTTCCACTCAATCCAGTGAGCTTTATTGGCACGGCTGTTAGAGCAGTTAGTGTAGTGGGAAAGCACTGAAATTACAAGAATTAGCAATAAAATGGAAACAAAACAAATAGAGCAAAAACAAGTACACAATCACTCAGTGAAAAGGTCAAACAGAGCTGTATGTCCTGCTTTTATATCTTCATGGGGATCAAATGGGGAATATCTGACATTTGGCTTATCCCCAGGAGGAAAACTGCTTTCTTTTTTTTTAACTAAAAGAGGCAAAAGGTTACTTTTGGTTTATGAGGTTAAGGTCAGTGTTAGATTTAGGTGTAGCATTAATTATCTGCATTAATAATGCCAGTGGAATATATGTGTGTTACAGCTTTATGTAGCTACTGTGGGCTCTCTCTCTCTCTGTCTCGCTCGCTCGCTCTCTCTCTCTCTCTCTCTCTCTCTCCCCACAGCCGCGCGCGCGCGCGCGCTCACACTCACTCACACACACAACACACACACACACACGCTCGCGCTCCTGTGAGTCTTTGCGGTCAGTGCACCAATTCCCCGACGATTCTGGATACAGTGTGTTTGCTTTTGTGTATGTGTGTGTTTGTTTGTGTTTTACCCAGTCTCCTTTTTCGGTTAATGAAGTCTGACTGGTTTTGGACAGAAACACTTAAGGTCAGAATGTGATTGGTTTGGTCTCGCGCTCGGCAGCTCTCGCACGCGCGGGAACGCTCGCGGGTGTTCCCAGCTGCAACTCTGTCAGTGTTATCAGTGAAGGGTGCACTGCTCTGAAGCCCTGCTTCCTCCTCCCAGGCATGGTTCATATGACCGCTAGGAGCATAAAGAGCCAATAACCAGTAAGTTGAGTAGAGAGGAAGAGCAGGCAAAGTTGGCGTCGGGGTGAAAATATCGCTTCATGATGGGAAACAGCGGCGTTTTAGCGGCTAGAAGACATGCAGCTGTGTGTGTTATACTGGGTGAGTTCAACTACACACACACACACCTACTGCTTACACACAACACCAACAATATGAAACAAACAAAACCGAAAAGTCTCTTATCATTTAGCATGCATATAGGCTGTAAAACCCAGCTGACTAGACAATCCACACTTAGAAATAACCAGACCCATGTATCTTATTATTATTATTATTATTATTACTATTATTATTATTATTAGTAGTATAATCATCATCATCACCATCATTATAATAATAATAATAATTATTATTATTAGTAGTAGTAGTAGTAATAGTAGTATCATCACCATCATCATCATCATCATTATTATTATTATTATTATTATTATTATTATTAGTATCATCACCATTGACATTATTATTATTATTATTATTAGTAGTAGTAGTAGTAGTAGTAGTAGTAGTAATAGTAGTAGTATCATCATTGTCATTATTATTATTATTATTAGTAGTAGTAGTAGTAGTAGTAATAGTAGTAGTATCATCATTATTATTATTATTAGTAGTAGTAGTAATAATAGTAGTAGTATCATCATCATCATCATTATTATTATTATTAGTAGTAGTAGTAGTAGTAGTAGTAATAGTAGTAGTATCATCATTGTCATTATTATTATTATTATTATTATTATTATTAGTAGTAGTAGTAGTAGTAGTAATAGTAGTAGTATCATCATCATCATCATCATCATCATTATTATTAGTAGTAGTAGTACTAGTAGTACTAGTAGTATCATCATCATTGTCATTGTCATTATTATTATTATTATTATTATTAGTAGTAGTAGTAGTAGTAGTAATAGTAATAGTAGTATCATCACCATCATCATCATCATCTTCTTCTTCTTCTTCTTCTTCTTCTTATTATTATTATTAAGATTCACTCATGACTGGAGTAACTGTAGAATAAAAACAGACACGCTTTGCCTTGTCACTGGGGTGGTACCATCATGGCGATGTGTTTTGCACCTTTATTCTGTATATTTTACCTGGAAACCTTTAAAAATAATCGAAGGTATGCAATTAATTCTTAAGGAACACTACTCTAAAAGCTAATTAAAGGTATACACTGCATGCACTTTCCTAAATAAGAACTAAATGAATGGAAGATGTACGCTTCATTGTACCACCATGGCAACAAGGAAAATTACAGACTGCTAGTTTATTACTGAGAGTGTGCATGGGTCAGTGGCTTAATTGGATAATTAATAATGTATGGAGAGCACCTCCTGTTGGATAGGCTTGTTCGCTTGTCTTGAAACTCGCTCAGGTGTGCTGTGCATACCTAACTAGCCATTCCTGCCAGGCTTGCTTGCAGGTTGAGAAAGATCCATGAGAGGCTCCTGCTTTAACTGTACATATGCTTATTAGTAGATTTTTCTCTGTCTCTTTCTCTCTTTCTTTCACCATCTGTTTCTGCTGCTCTCTCCTGAGCTTGGTGCTTTAAACACACACATGCACACGCGCACACACACACACACGGGTGTAGTTTGGGTTTTGTGTGTGAATAAGTATGAAGCCGCATTCAGCATCGTTTTTCCATGTTGTGGCACAGTTCATTAGCTCAGACGGCCATTTCCTGGTCTCATGTGGGGACAAACAAGAAAGCTGGAGTTGCTGATGGTGTTAACCATCAACACACATACACTGCATCACATCCACTTCTTCCAAGACAGAGGTGGATTCATCCATCAAGGACCCTGTTTTCACTTCTTTGTGTTACACTGTGATTAGTAACGAAGCCTATGTGAACAATCCTAAAGTAACTGCAGATTTACTGAAATAGACCATTTTTGAACTATTAGTCACCCTAAACAGTGTTGCCAACTCTTCGAGGGAAAAAAAGGTAATAATAATAATAATGCATGCTCAAAAAGTCACTAGAAGTCATGAGTTGATGTAATTTGCATACATTTGCACCCAGGATAGAACAAATAAGGAGTTTTATGAGAATAGATTATATCTTATTTCTTACAGAAAGAAGTCTTTGGTCATGGTACCACAAACTGACAATTTATGTTTACAAACTACTACAATTTCTATCAAGAACTTAGAGAAAAATAAGCAGCAGTAGTGAGTAGTTTGGAAATAGACACAAAGGAAATGGTTACAGATGAAATCACTGCTTTAATTACTTTGTATTGGGGACAATGGTGATCAGTGATTGGGTATTGGGGACAATGGTGATCAGTGATTGGGTATTGGGGACAATGGTGATCAGTGATTGGGTATTGGGAACAATAATGATCAGTGATTCATTGATGGGAACGATGTTGATCAGTGATTGGGTATTGGGGATAATGGTGATCAGTGATTGGGTATTGGGGACAATGGTGATCAGTGATTGGGTATTGGGGATAATGGTGATCAGTGATTGGGTATTGGGGACAATGGTGATCAGTGATTAGGTATTGGGAACAATAATGATCAGTGATTCATTGATGGGAACGATGTTGATCAGTGATTGGGCATTGGGAACAATGGTGATCAGTGATTGGTTGATGGGAGCAATGGTTATCAGTGATTGGGTATTGGGAACAAAGGTGATCAGTGAATGGTTGATGGGAATAATGGTGTTAAGTGATAGGTTGATGAAAACATCGGCTCACATGCAACTCAGTCAGAATAAAGAATAAAGTTTCTTGTACTTTTGTGCGATATGGAGTTTTCCCTGTTTGCAATAAAGGAGGATTTCCACTAGTTTGTGTTTAAGAAGAGTAGGATATAGCATAATAATATTACCAGCTGTGCAGTTGGGAAATGAGGCAGTCTTAAAAAAGCTGGATGGTTGAATTTTTGGTGATTTTGTAGTAATGTGCAGTAAACAGTAAAAAAAAAAAAAAAAAAAAAGCACAGTACATTTTTTATTTAATGCTCCTACTAACTGGCTGTCTAATGTACACATGGCTGAGCAGCACAGGAGAGTACCAAAAAAGTATTAAATCACCTTTTAATTATCATCACATCCATATTGTTTATTAAATGTTAGTTTTGATGCTTCATTTTAGGCCTGTTTAAACTTTTTGTGTCAAAATCTTCCCCGTTTTCCTCTTTTGGCCGAAAACCAGTTGTTTTAGGTGGTATCCTAATAAATATAAGTTGAACATATATAATTTTATTTAATTTCTCTGTCAGTTAATATTGGAGAGTTCCAAACACCTGCACAAATCATTCCAGATTCACATGTGGCTCATCTCCCTTTTTATCGGGGAGAAAAAGAATTCTCTATTGCTGTATTTTTGAGTGATAACTCGTACTAGCATACTGCGATGTTAAATTGAGGTACTTCTATGCAAAATGCATAAATGTTGTCAGGTCTGGTATTATAATGTAATTTGAATAAACATCACTGGATATCATGGCAGTGTAATACACTATATTACCAAAAGTATTCGGTCACCTGCCTTGACTCACATATGAACTTAAGTGCCATCCCATTCCT
>CM075007.1:6527582-6555354 GCA_037576675.1 Pangasius sanitwongsei
TCATCCAAGTATTAAAATTATGGTTATATTTACAATTATGTCACTTTGTCCAAATACCTTTGAGCCCCTGAAAATGACCACCTGACCTCACTTTTCAACAAGGCCGTTATGTCTGCAGAACTGTTGCTCACTGGATGTTTATTTATTTATTTTTTTAGTTTTTTTTTTGCACGATTCTGTGTAGATTCTCTAGAGACTGTTGTGCGTGAAAGTCTCAGGAGGGCAGCAGTTTCTGAAATACTCAAGCCAGTATGTACAGTATATCAAACATTCTCATGCATATTTCATACATTATTACATACATTATTACAGTGATTAAGTGAAGTGATTTGGAAGTGTGATATAAAGAAAAATAATCCTCTTTAAAGTTTTATGTAAGCATTTCGATCAATTGTGTTTTAAGCATCTAACCTTTTATCTGGTGAGAATTGCCCATTTGTGGTATAATTGAAGCAGCTGTTCGTATTGATCCATCATTGATAGGTATTGTAACTGAGACATCCAATGTTAAACATTGCTCTGGAGTGCTCATAGTCAAGGCATGTCACTCATCAACCTGCCATTGGCAAAGTTTAAACTGTTGACAAGGGATTTCTGTCAAGCTTCTGTCAAGTATTTGGTAAATTCAACATTGTTTTGCCCCAATCCTTCAAGCACAGTTAGCAATATCATTGGTTGCCATGGATGCTTTAAGGACATACAGTTGCCTCTCAGCTTTAGCTTGTTGCTCTACAGCTGATCCCTCACAAGTGTTTTTCTTTATGCTAATGAGCAAAGCTGGTGAACATCAATTCTTTTTGGGTGTCCAATCCAGCGGTTTTATAAATAAAGTGGAGAAACCAGTTCTCTCTGGAGAGCATCTTTTTTTATTCAGCAGATAGAGATTTATTCAACATTGAAACCTGCTCTTCACTCTGTTAGAAGAAAAACAACAAGCTGCACACAGAGTTTGACAGTTGGGCTCCAATATAATCAGTAACTCTAAACACAGTGGGGAAAAGTGCATCTGTGGTCAGATCACGAACAAGCACTGGGTTTTCTCATGTTAAGCCATCATGCAGAGAGTGTTGTAGTGACAGGCACACAGTGGAAATGTATGAGTTATGCATGTTGCCTGCATGAACTATGCAAGTTGATGTATTTCTCATCATGTTCCCAGGCATGTAGTTTTAAATGTGGTGTACTCAGAGGTATGAGTGGGTTCTGCTAATGCTGCTAATTAGACACACAGAAAGTTTGACTTGTTTATCTGATTTGTTTGCCTCTCCTTTCAACAGTGAGTCATTTGTTATGCTAACCATGAGTAATGTTTGCTATGATGGACATGGTTGACCTTGGCCACTGGCAGTGAATAGTTGTTGTGCTTTGCAATAGGAGAGACAGTGCCATAGAGCAAAATATGCTCAGGGGTAAAACATAAGCCTTGTTGTCCTGGATTAATTAATTTTTTCTTTCTTAATTTTTTTTTTTTACACAAGTCTGATATTCATAAACAGACTAAAGCGCAACATTAAGTTAGGACATTAATAGGTGTTTCCCATAAACACACATAGCCATAAAGTTGTATAATTCGTATGATTGAATAGTGAATTGCAAGACCAGATACAAAAGATTTGCAGTGAAAGATAATTATTTTAAATGTTATACAGCCAGTTATTTTTCCAAGTACATTTTTGTAAGCATGGTTTGGAAAGCCTGCTCATGTGTTTTTTTTTAATCATTTACTTAATTCTTCTACTTCAGAAAACCAATGTCTTTATCCATTCCTATAATAGGCCTGAACCACTGCTACACTAGTGTGCCATATTATTATTGTGTGATTGACGTAAGATTTTTACAATGTTAAAAAAGTCTGTCTCTCCCTCAACTCTGGAATTTATTTAGAGCCATATTCAGAGTTGACTTATACTTGCTGAAACTGCACACATGAGTATTCAGACCTCAACCATAACTACAGACTTCAGCACTGTACAGGCTGCTGCTTGTGTATTGCATGTGCAGGGTGGAGTTTACCGGAAACAGAAAAGTGTCTCAGTTACTTGCGATTCTGACCCTTGATGTATTGGCTCCAGTGAGAAGCAGTACTAAGTCCAGGAGGTGCTTGTTTTTAAAGGTTCTCATCTAAACCCTGTTTCCAATGCTTCTACTTAAGAAAAATCTGGCAGCCTTGGAGGTGTGGACTACACGCCGATTAATAAGGAGCCCAGAACATCGGCTTCAGCTGAATAACCTGATTCTGAATACGAATTCTGTGTAAATATTCAGTTTAATTCAATTTTATTTGTATAGCACAATGGCCATTGTCACTAACTGGATTTACAGAAATATATAAAGTCAGGATATAAATTATATAAATATATTGATATAACGTTTCGACTGTGAATGTGAGTGGCCCATTGCCTTCTGAAGAGCACCACTTAGTGCTAACTATTAAGATCAATGCTTGGTGCCTAAGACGTTTTGACCGATCATCTATATGTGTCATTGCACATTAGGGCCCATGTGCCCTCTCTTGAGGTTGAGTGGTGCGTTCACCAGGCTCTGAGATCAAGCAGTCCCAGCTATTAAAGTGCTCATTAAAATAGCCATGGCTCCTTCTCTCACACAAGAACTTCCTCTTACATGCTCAAGAGTGCACACAAACTGAGACAGAGACACTAGCCTAGGTCAGAGTTTAAAGAAAGAGTTGCAGTAATGATCGCTATCTGCAAAGGATTACTGATGTTGCTACTGGAAGGTTAAAGAGCCAAAACACCACACTGATCAGTAGACATCCACTAGGAAAGGCAGCTCTCCTTAACGCAGCCATCCTGTGTATGTTGGGTCTTTAAGACTTGGTCATTTACACTCAGTTTGATTTTTCAGAGGACGCTGTCTGAGCCCTAGGGGAAAAAAGAAACAAATGAAATGACAAATCATCACTAGGGTAGTGAGAGACCATTTATGTAAAATAATCTCTTCCCACACAATGTTAAATTAAGCATGAACATAAAAAAGCACATTGTGCACAGCCTGCATCTACTTAAGCTATTAACAGCTCATCACTGGTTTTATTGCCTATACTGGAATGGACAATTAGACACTTCAATATTTATTTATTTTATACAAATCAGCTATATAGATACAATTGCAGTTGAATATTTAACTTGAGATTAATGAATAATATATTTTGAATATGTAAATTTGGAAGATTATTTTTTAAATCTTCCTACATAAGTACAGAAATCATATCAGATTTAAGAGTCTATTGACTTCATGTATTGTAGCTGTAATGTGCTCTCAACCAGTCTACAGCTTGTCTCATTGATTGCACTGAAATGCAGCATTTGGAGGTCTAGATCCCATTTCTTCTTTTTTTAATGTTGCTAAATCCACCACTTTGAAAAAGAGCTTACGTCCTCGACTTGGGAATAGTGCTTAGAGAAAACTGAATCATGGAGTGTTGGATGATATTTTTAGCTGTCAAAATGTTAATGAAGGAAAATGAGAGGCTGTGAAAAAGGGAATCACAGAGCGAGTCATTTAGAGACTGAAAGTGTCAATCTATGGTTTATCATGAACAGGAAAATGTTTTTGAGGCTCAGAAATGATAGTTGCTCATTTCCAGGTTTTTGATTATAGAATGTGGAAAATGTTTAAATATTTTATTTACATACCTTTTTTCAGTTTAACAAACTCCTTATATTATGGATCATATAGACTGTCTGGTAATTAAGACTGCCTTAAGAACTAAATATGTTCTGCCTGTACACTCTGTTTCCAATAGTTTAAAATAGACATAGGTCAGGAAGTGTTGCAAACCTGGAAGTACATACAGTGTCATAGACAATAACAGCAGCAGCCAGCCCCACCATCACAGGGGGACAACCAGAGAAGCTATCCTGGGATCAGGCCAGGTGAGAGGCCAGGAGGTTTTAATAGTCTACTGACATGCAGAGTAAAACCACCTGAAATCAAGTTATGATGGTCAAAAATGTAGGGCTGTTTTTGTGGTAAGAGCTCCCCCGCTGACTGGAACTTTCATAGCAAATTACAGACATGTTCTAGTATTTAGGGATCTCTGGGTATTAGTTACATATATTTATGTGAGTGTGCTATGATGTCACATTAGTCAGGCACATGAAAAAGGCCAGAAGGACTTAAGGGAGTGTATGGCAAAATTCTTACAGCAGAACTGATTATCACATTAGAATGAGTTACAGTTTGTTACAGCCATTTACATTGTGTAGGTATTTTTTGTGTGTGTGTTTGCATGTGTGTGTGTGTGTGTGTGTGTGTGTGTGTGTGTTTTGGGGTCCTTTTAAAATGGTTTATCCCCATCCTGGGCTGTATGTACAGCAGGCCTGACTGCAGGACTAAGAGTGTTACAATATAATGGTATGGTGATATGCCAATAACATATCACACAATAACACAAAGAATATGTTTATCCCAGATGTGGCACATCCTTTAATAGATGAGATGATAACACTTTTATAGTTGGGAGCTGTAGAGTTGATCTTCTCCAGGCGTCTGCTCCCCCACCGTATCTGCTCAGTCAGGCACTGACTTGATGCCAAGGCTTGCAGGATCGTTGCCACAAGCTCTACACTCAGCTCCCAACGGAACACCCTCAGGTCAAACAACCTTTAAAAACCACTCATATGTTCTAGTATCACTTAGTGACATTAATGACTTCGAGAGGGAGCGTGAGAGAGACAAGCCGTGGTGACAGTACTGTTTCTGTGCCCTACAATATCCAGACTTTAGCCGTCTGAAAGGCAAAATGCAGAAGGCTAGTTGTTGAGGATTGTGTATTGTTTAAAGACATGCCCTTCTCAGCCTAATTCATGTAAGATTAATATAGGCAATTTAGGGTGGAACAGTTAAGAGTTCAGAGCCCTATAATATATTGTAAAATCTATTCCTATTCCCCTGGTCACCATGGAAGAATGTTTAATTGTGTCCCCATATCTCATTCGTGTGCAAATCTCGAGTAAATTACAGTTAAAGCCAGAGGTGTCATGGTCACAGTGTGCTGATATTTGTCTCCAGTTTCTCTAGTCAGATATATTTAGTGGTGTTAAACCATTCGGAAATTCAATCTGCTGACTCATGGGAGTGACATCTGCTTTAGGGCCACCCCCCCACCTACAACATATGGTTATTGGAAAGAAGCCTCCATATGCTCATCTATTTTAGGAGCTGAGAAGCTCACTACTCAAGCTCACTCAAGTTGCATAACTGCTTTAGGTGTTATGGAGTAATCACATTATTCCTAAATGTACATAGTTTTCATGTCTATTCAAATGCTGATTTGCATAATAATGAATAAATGAGTGTCCCATCTTTTATTGGTAAGGAAAAGGGTCATATGTACAAATGTACATTGTGTGTGTGGTAGCACAGCATACCCTAGCTTAGACAGCTTCATTTAATCAACAATTTTAAAACTTCTTAGAATCTTTAAATCTTGAATGTAAAGTGCAGCTTTGACATAACATTTCTTCAAAACTATGACTAACAGCTGGTGTAGTGAAAAAAAGTCCAGAGGGATGTTTTTCATCACATCTCTTTAAATATCCATTTCCTTTCTCTTTTCCCCTGAAACTAAAAGGTTATGCTCGTTTATTATTTGTTTTCTTTTTTTTTTTTTTGGACATAATCTGTTCATTTAAGTATGTGTCTAGAAGAAGATATGCAATGCAATCAATTTAGGTCAAGATCAACACATAAGATGAATGTAAAGTGTCTGGCAAATATGTTAAAGCGTGTAAATATTTTATTTTATATTTTGTTAATGTTTTGTTATGAACGACACTTTGTTTTACAATTCCTGATACTACAATTCACTTTACTGCAAGGTCTACAACTACTGCTTTCATCATGATAAATTAATACATGAGGAAGTAATAAAGTGTATACATTACTGATATACGTCATATATACATAGCCATTAACAAGGATAATAGTTCAGTATTAACATCTTTTTAAATCAATTAATTACTATAATGGCTTGCAGTATTAATAAATATTATTTACATTATGAGGGTTGTGTTTGGAAACAGTGTAGGTTGACCCTTTAAATTATAGGCGATTTGAAACCCTTTTGACACAAACACTGCGTGCTAGTAGATACCAGTCCTGATTAACCTACGTTTTGTAAAAGTTAATGTAAATAATCATTATTAACAATACAAGTCATGATAGTAATTAACAGAATGAGTTAGTTCATTCATTAATTCATTATAATGGAAGCATTAGTTAGGTTAATAACCCTAAAAGTTCTGTATTTACATTAGGTATATTTGTTCCTTGCCATGTACAAAGTTTTAAAATGATTTTTTTAATAATATAGAAGACATTATCGATTATACGTTATACATTATACAATATATAGATAAAATATATAGAAGCCAAAATATATGCCTCATGTTTCTCATGGCATGTGTGCCACTAATTAATACTGGAATAATGACTGAGAGAATGGTCTGTCCTGTCTACAGTATTTTCACTGGGTTGTTCTACGGCCCCTCCACTGCGCAGATTAATCTGACTGTTGCCAGTGGCAAATGAAAAAAACATCCCAGGAGAATTCATATGGCTTTTAAATAGTATCTTAAACAGAGGGAAGATAGCTGACACAGAGCAGTGAGTGTGGCCGTTAAAAGCCAGTGCAAGGTGCCATGAATTGAGCGCACAAAAGGTACTGGAGCAGGAAAACGAGTGTGCTGAAAAGTTCCACATGTGAGTGCACTTCAGTTTGGTGCTGAGCACTGACACATGCATGCTTAAGTTTTAAGACTTTGGGGCAGAAATAAGAGAGTTCTCCACTCCTATGAGTACTCTCAAACAACCCCCTTTCTAAGGCACCCTCTTTTTTTAAAAAATACAAATTTAGTCTTAGATGTTTATTTAATGACCTCTGCATTACTGAGTACATAAAACACATTTCTAAACCTTACTTACACACATTACACACTTTTCCAACAGAAAATTAAATGTTACAGAAAAAGGTTTGTATGTTAGTAAAGAAAGAAGCATATTACTTAACAGACTACTTTTCAGACAAAAAACATAATGACAGCTGTCAGGTTTTGCATGCAAAAAACAAGTGCAACAGTCAAAGTCCAGTAGAACTGTGGCCAATTCCCTAAGATGCTCAGTAAGACTTACTACCCCATTTACTTATAAAACTGCACAAATTGTATCTGAGACTACTGATTAATTTTTTAAAAAGTTGTCACAGCAAATATTGGCTTTTTTATTGTTTGCTGTGCTTTATAGTAGAAACATTTAATAATTTTATTATTTTTGAAGGCATCTTTTCTTTGCAGCATTTCTTTACATGTGCACAGTACTGTATGTTGCAGCTTCGTATTTATAGCGTTCATCATGAAATCATGCAGCAGAGCAGTAGGCTATGCAGAGCTGGCTAAGTAGATCCATCTTCGATTGTTTGCTCGATTTACTAGATGTGTATGACATGCTTAACAATGCTGTTCCACACCATTGCTTTTGCAGTATATTATCTATACTTATAATTACAGAATTTTGATCCAAAACTAGTTCATGCATAGTCTAAACTAATTTTAAACCAAATTTAAAATGCATATCATGTTGCCTTTTTCAAGATATTAAATATTTATCATTCTTCAAATATGCCTCTAAAAGAGAGAAGAAATCTCTCTTCTCAGAAGAGACATTTCTTCAAAAGGAAATGTCTGAGGCTAGAGTGATCCTAGAGGCATTTGCATACCTCACAAACTGGATTAAAGAGCGGGGCCACGGAATTATCTTATAATATAGTACAGTCGAAGATGTACAGTTAATTTAAGGAAGGAAAACCATACACAGTCCCTGCCTTGCCTTGTTTTTCTGTCTGTGAATTGCAGTGTTTTATTTTATGCATTGCTGTCTGCTTCTCACCCCAGCAGAAACTGATAATCTACTGCACTGTCCAGCTACTTCATCTGATCCTGTCCCCTAACTGCCTGAGAGAAGTCTGTATCTGAGTAATGTTGATATAATTATATTAGTATAATTTGATAAATACCAATCGAATCATATAATCAAGCTGTGTTTTCTCCTCTTTCTTGACAAGCTCACACTGCCATCCCTTATTTAGCCATATTTTAATTCCAGAAAGGAAATGTTGGTATGAAGGTGTTATTGTACTGCATTGTAAAAGAGGGCTGCTGGCTAAAAGTTGTGTCAGCCGTGTCATCCCAGGCATCCCACACATAGCTGAATGGCCTTATAAATAGACTGCCTGGGGAGGGCACTATGGGGGTGGCTGTGTGAGGGTGAGAGAAAGAGAGAGATGGCCTGTGTTTTTTTTTTTTTTTTTGAAGTCCTACTGGACGAGATAGCAAACAGTTATCTGCTCCAGAGCTTCTCCAGGTTCACTAGAGAAGAAATGGTGAAGCTGAAATGAAAAGAGGTTTTCAGACACAACCATGCACACGTCACTCATGGTTAATGAAGGATTTTAAATGCTTAGCGTAAAATTAAGTGCTGTGAGCATGTAATTACAGCACAAGCCTGGAATAACCTGCCATGCATAATTATTAAATAAGAGCAATCAGTGTTTAATAAAATTATATTTGAACAAAAGCAGGTAAATAAAAATTATATCTGAACAATAAAAATATATCTGAACAATAGCAGGTACTTTCTCTCCGAGATTACTATGCAATACACAGCACACATTTTCAGACTCGTTGTTCAGCAGTGAACAGCTGGGAATGAAAGGGTACTATATAAATCATTAAGGCATAATACAGAATATACAGCACTTATTTCTGTATACAACTCAACACTACCTGAGGCAGTGGGATCGTATTCTGTGTTTGTATCTGCATACTCCCATTCCCAAATCTCTCCTTGGGGATCAATAAAGTACATCAATCAATCCATCTATCCATCCATCTAGTTTTAGTGCATGTGTTCACAGAGTTTTTCCTTGCCACCGTCTCCTCTGGCTTGCTCATTAGAGACAAATTTATATCTATATCCAGAGTCCTGTAAAGCTGCTTTGTGACACTGTCCACACATATCTCAACCTGGTAGGATCTGAGTATTGGTGTAAGATAATTATTAGGGTTGTAACAATAAACAAAATCCAAATTTGATACAACACGATATGATGCACTACATTTTTGATGCAGCAAAGATTTCTTTAATCCGGATTGAATCAGAAAGGAAAGACTGCCTGAATGCAGTAGAGAGTTTGTGCGCGTGTGTGTGTGTGTGCATGGCATACTAGCTGTACTTTTGTAGTATTAGCACTGGTGTATTGTAAACATATTTAGGAGATTCAGCTCGCTGTAATGTTTCAGTCCACAGTCCCGGCTGTCAGCATCATAATTTCCCAGGAAGCTGAAGAGCTCCCATACACCAAACCTTAAAGACTTAGGGGAAACCTGAAGTCCCTGCTTGCTGCTGAGTGTAGCTGAATTGGATGTAGCTGTTTTTGCTGTTTTTCTCAAGCTAAAAGCATACTTGGGAGATTTTTTTTTAAACTCCTGTGGCCTCTCCTGCGTCGAGATAAAGAGGAAATTACTTTTTCAGAGGAGGGCGTTCAGGGTTGATTAGGTTTAAATGTTTATTTCACCCCACATGATATAAATATATTGCTGCCTCACAGCTCCAGATTCCCAGTTAGATCCTGATCTCAGGTTACTGTCTGTACAGAGTTTCTTTGCATGTTCTCCCCGTGTCCATGTGGGATTCCAGATTCCTCCCACCGTCTTGAAAAAACAAGCCAGTAGGTGAATTGGCAACAGTAAATTGCCCCTAGGATGAGCATAATGCCCTGCAATGGATAGGCTTCCCATTTAGGGTGCATTCCCACCTCACGCCCAGTGTTCCCGGGGTAGGCTCCGGATCCAGGATAAAATGGTTACTAAAGATGAATTAATGGATAAATTAATAATTATGTAGCCTACATTTATGAACACAATATTCTTGATTCCAGCTAATTTGCACATTTTTGTGAGCATATTTCTAATCAGTCTTTTTTCTTTCCTGAAGGTCCTATGGAGAGCTGACAAACTGCACGTACCTGGTGGCTTGGAAGATGAACTGTTTCTGGCCCAACAGGCTAGTGGACGAGTTCTTCATTAGTGTTCACCGGCACTACTTCCACAACTGCTCACCCACAGGCCGACTGCCTCACGACCCACCCAGCAAGATTTTAGGGCCTTTCATCATAGTACCCATTGTGGTCACTCTGCTCATGACTGCCTTGGTGGTGTGGAGGAGTAAACGCAGTGAAGGCATTGTGTAACACAGATCGGCCTGTTCCAGTGACCTTCTAAAGCACCGTGGCTCACATTACCAAATCCAGAGACCATGCACTATGCTGCTGAAACAGAGAGATGTTTAACTATTGACTAGTATCTCATCAAATAGCTGAAGGATGGAGCAGCGTGCTGCCTACACACACACACACATACACACACATACACACACACATAAATGACCTGAAAATACTGTACTAGAGACTGTCTTTAAAATCTACAGGCAAAACTTCATTTCACAGACTTCTATCATATATCTACAAGGTCCTGGATGGTAATTTGAAGCAGTGCATTTTCATTACAATACCTCAATGGTGAGACAGCTGAAGTGCAAGTGGAACTGCCATTGGCTGAATAAATCTAATTTATGAACAGAAAAACCACAGAAGTAGATCACGGTTATTATCATTATCTGTGAACACTGGACTCCATAGCTCTCTTTCCTCTCACCTTCATGTATTCTCATGCTGTGCATTGTGTCAGATCCTTATAATGTTTAGTATAGTTGATATGCTGATTGGGTTTATTTTCAAAACGGAACAAACCATGTGACTATTATCATACTGTGTAAATAGCAATGCCATTTTAATTTTATTGACAAATAAACATTTGAGGTGAAGTAAAATTTGAACTATCTTGAAATAACTGGGTTTAATTACACAAGGCAGTCTGGCAAGCTTGTTAGCTTGATTTGTGATGATTAAATACTGATTAATTGAATGTTCATTTGGAGTAAAGTTTGTAAACCTGGTGACTCTTTCACCTCCACTATTTTCAAAGGGACTTCCATTTCTTATCCCATGTTTATATTTAAATCTGATTGCTTTCTTTTTAATGTGTCCTGATGGCTAAACATTCTGGACCAAGAATGTGGAGGCTTTTAAAGGAAGCTGTGGTAGCTCAGTGTTTCTGCATTAGTGAATTTGCTCTAGTGGCTGGAAGGTTGTGAGCTTAAATCCCAGGATTGCCAGAAGGGCACCGAGAGCAAGAGGCTTAACATTCAGCTGTATGCTTTATTTGGATTCTGCCTCATTTTTAAATCACCATCAGTTGATGGTCAATATTATTTGTAATTATTAGCATTCTTGTAAAGCTAATCGCCATTTCTGTTCACTGCACTTCATAAGCTTAATGAGTTCTCCAAACAAAACCACCATAGCTCCATCAGTCCTGAATCCTTTTTCCTATAAATACTGAACTCTTTCACTGTCTCACTTCCATTTGCTTTGTTTACATTCTCACTCTCCCTTGATTGGCTGTGGCTCCCATCACTTCAGACTTCTTTCGTGCCTGAAGTTGAGTTGTGATGATGTTTAACATATTTGATCTGGTGTCTGATGGAACAGTGTTACTGCCTCGCAGCTCCAGGGTCCTGGGTTCTAACCTAAGCTTGAGTGACTGTGTTTATGGAGTTTTGCATGTTCTCCCCATGTCTTTGTGGGTTTCTTCTGGGTTCTCTGGGTTCCTCCTACCTCCTAAAAACAAGCCAGTATGTGGACTGGCTAGAGATAGAAGATAAATTGCCCATAGTTGTGAATATATGTGTGAATGTGTGTGTGCATGGTGCCCTGCTATGGACTGGAATCCCATCAAGTGTGTATTCCCATCTCATGCCCAGTGTTTCTGGGATAGGCTCCAGCTCCACCACAACCCTGACAGGATAAAGCAGTTACTAAAGCTGAACGAAATCATTCATTCAGTGAATCAAGACACTTAGTATTCGCATGTATTGCTGTGCAGGGGGTTAAGCAAACAAAAAATTACAAAGTGAAATAAAAAAAAACCTAGCAACACAAATCCACCCGTGAGCTTTTAAACATGTCATTTTTCCTCATTTATTTGGGTAAACATAATATTTTCATAACCTGGCTCATTTACAAAGGAAACAGCTGTGGGCCCAATTAGATCAGATAAAATTTACATATGCATCAATCACAATTAAACAAATCTAATTACTCTTGCACATACATTTACAGGAAAAGCTTGAAAATGTATGATTCTTGGTAGGTTTAATGAGAGCAGAGATTTAGCTCAAAAATCAATCAGCAGAAATGCTACTACAAATAAGAAGATAATTTATCACTCTCATGTAATGTTAATATTCAATTCAATTCAATTTTATTTGTATAGGGCTTTTAACAATGGACATTGTCACAAAGCAGCTATACAGACATATATAAATTCAGGATATAAATTTTAAATTTATCCCTAATGAGCAAGCCAGAGGCGACAGTTGCAAGGAAAAACTCCCTGAGACGATATGAAGGAGAAACCTTGAGAGGAACCAGACTCACAAGGGAACCTATCCTCTTCTGGGTGACATGAGACAGTGCAACTATAAATATTCTATAACTTTGTACTACATGGTCAAAAACGTGCAAGACTGTTCATATCAATTGCAGTCCAAAGCCATCTTCATGGTTTCTAAGTGGTACCATCCACAGTATTCTCATGTATCTTTAGGCTGTCCGTGTGGGACCATCCTCAGCAGCAGCAAGTGGTTTCCAAATGATGAGAACTCCAACCAGAAGTAGGGCATCAAGGTGGATCAGACAGGTCTGGAGGACAGAAGGGGTCAGGATCACTGGTATCTCAGAAGTAGCATGTGTAGCAAGAGAGAGAGAGAGAGAGAGACAGATTATTAGATTAACTAGATTAGAGACAGATTAACTGACATCAATGACCAACACAACGCCTAGTTAACTTTCCCAGAAATATGTAGATGAAATGAAAAGAAATGTAGATATTTTCATGTATTTAGTCTCATTTGTAAATCTTTTATTACATTTAAAGTAAAAGTGAGAATACAATCTTCTTAAGCATGCTTACGTATCATGCCTTAAGAACTGTATATGCACAAAGCATTCTGTATCCAATTTGGCTTCACATCTCTAAAACAAATAACCCTGATTTGACCTAATATTGATTTCTGATAGAGGTGAGGGACAATCTGACATTTGCAAATATTATGCTATTTGCCGCATACAGTCTGTCAGTAGTTCATTAATCTAGTGCTTGTACAGAAGAACACCTTAATTTAATGTGAAGTACTTGATAATAATTTTGATCATTGTTGATAATTTTCCAATAACAGCATGTGCTGAAGTGTTTAATTCCTTTTATACCACAGCACTTTTCCCAACACTAACACTTTTATATTTATTATGGAATGACTTTTATCTATTTATAGTTACATCTAATGTTGTGGAACATCTGCAAAGTCGTCCCCTCATCAGCCTCTTTTTTTAATGTCTTCAAATTAGTAATAATAATAATAATAATAATAATAATAATAATAATAATAATAATAATCAGTGTGGCATGTAACTAAGAAACCACAAAGCGTAAAGCCCTCCATCTTGAAGACTTCGAAAATCTTACAGGCGGTTATAAAGCATCGACACTGGAGACGTTAAATAAACCTTAACCTAAACCTTTCTCCTCACAGAAAACTTCACCATATTAACAGTTACACACACTTTTTAATCTTGTATATGTGGTGTGCCACCATAAATCCCTGAGTAAGTTACTACAGAAAGGACAACAAGGATAACAAGAGATTTAACTATTGCCTGAGCTGTGCTGTTATAGAAAATTATTCAATACCTTCAGAAAAATCACAATCGAGAATGCAACAGCACTGTGGCATACATGCCTATAATAAATAGTTGGATATATGGATCATCTAGAGTTGCTACACTGTTAAGTATAGAAAACACCAAATGCTCATAACATTGACCACAGTGCTTGCTCAAAAGAGGCTATGAAATCAAGGCTTTGTATTCTTTTACCATGGCCAAGTAATGTGTCCAATGTAATAACCTCTATGCATGAAATTAGAGCATTAAAGATCTCTAGGCTGCTCTTTAGCAATTCAGAAGGAGACAATTTTCAAGAGAAAATCACCTTGTTAATGAGACGCAGCCTTCATCAGTCTCAAGGTGCAATAGGCCAAATGTAATCATGCATGTTAATTTCTGTCTCAGTGACGAGAGATTGATCCAGTAACGTGAGGTAGGCACGCTGTGACAGAAATGAAAAGAGACATGTAAAGAAACACAATTACTTCATAATGAATATTTTACATATTGACACATGGATGTATTTTGCATACTTGCTTCATAATGCATATTATATTAGGGACTATTTTCTGAAGTGACAAAAGAAATTGGCTTTCTGTGAGGCAACATACCTTAGATTATCTAATATTTATAACAAAAATACACAATCAAACTAAAGCCAAAGGTAATTATAATCTGTATAATCACAAAAGACCCACCTAAGAGCCACTGTGTTGATTGACGATTGTTTTTATCCCCAAAACCAGACCAGATTTGCAGTGTCATTATTGATGAAATACATACTACTACTTTCAAAACCTACTCAAATATTGTTAAAGAAGCCAAAAGCAACTTGTTTTAAGGGCAGGTGATAGTACATACTGTTGAGAAAACATTTCCATCTTTATACTGTGGTAAAGGTCAATTCAAGGTTTGTGAATACCTGTAAAACTATATTATTGCCTGCTACTATTATTCATCTGATCCCTCTGATTGGATGAATGCTGTGTGAAAGGTACCAAGATAAATCCACAATAAGCTGCTTTTCAGAGAGAGCATCCACATGAAATACAGGCTTTACTACATATAGGTGCAGAAGGGAACTTTTAAATACCCTATATGTGAGACCTTGGAGAAAAGAATACAAAACAATATTTTCTTTTTCTGTCTAAATTGTCGCTGGTAGTAAAGGTGTAGGTGAAGCTGCTCATGTCCATTTCATGAAAGGAGCTTCAATGCATTTTAAGAAATCTTACACAACAGTTAGCTCTGGTCCACTAATATGATTGGTCGAGCGCTGTGCCAAGAATGCTTATATTTATTATAACCGCCCTGGGACTTTTCACTATGTGTATCACTCCACTCGTCTGTGTTCATCACGTAAATTTGCACTTCCTAGTTCGAAATGGTTACTACAATAAAGTTAGTAACATCATCATTGGACTTGGCAAACAATGCTTTTCAGGAATATAACTTCTGACATAAAATATAAAAGCTTGTCAGATGAAGATGAAGAGGAAGAAAAGACACCAGTTTTACCAGAAGCACCTTTAACAGGAATGTACAAATCAATATGAGCTAGCGAGTCAGGTAGCCAACATACTATAAAGTGAGTGTGGCTTCTTTGGGATCTTTATCCACTAGCTGAGCAAAAATAAACCGAACATTTTGCCATACTGTGTCTGAAATCTCACTCAATTAATTTCTTGTTTATAGATCTGTTGTATAAAAGCAATCTTGTATTTGGTATTGTGTAGTTATACTGATTACCTACGGCAAATCACAGCCATGCTGATATTCAGTATGACTGCACTCTTGCTCGTGTGAAATTGCTTCAAAATATAGTGCTGACACAGTAATGCTGGTGTGGGACACCAATTTGGAGCATTCTAAATTGTGCAGTCTGAGCTTCTTCCTGTGTTCATTAGCACAACACGAGCCACTAATACCACTAAACTATGAAGGCATAAATATGTGGTGGCCTGAGAGAACTCAGAAATGCATACATTTTATTACTGCAATATGTATATAGTTCTAGGGTTAGATAATGTTATTAGCAGAAAAAAAAACAAAAACAAAGCAATTTTAGTCAAAATGTTTTTGGCTGCTTTCCAGAATTCAACCACATTAACATCCTATGAGTTTACCCAGATCATCAGACAGTGTTGTGTATTAATAGGAAAAATTTGCTTGATCATTGAGTTTTAAGATTTTAAACATATGACTTTATAATGTCATAACATTCACTAGTGGACAGGATTGTGGTGGATCTGGAGCCTAATCCACGAAACACAGAGAATGAGGTAGGAATACATCCTGAATGGGATGCTAGAACATGCCAAATTCCACAGTAGCCCAAAATCAGGACTGAACTGAGAACCCTGGACCTTTATGCTGCCTGCTGCACCAGCGTGCCACCTCCTTTACTGGTGACATGAATAAATTGTGAACGCATTTAATCGATGTCCGTTATTAGCCAGCCCTGAGGCAATGAAAAAAATCTCCTTCCACACAAACTATATTCCTAAGCAGTGTTTTGTCTTTACCTAATAATTGCTCCTATTTTCAGCATTCAATTTAGCTCACCAAAGGGTGTTTTCTTGTATGAAGTAAAACCACTTCACAATGCCTCCCACATGTGAAGTGTGTAGGATTTTTTTCCCCCACTGGTATAAAAAAGAGCATGCTCGACCGAGTGCTGCATGCTGCTCAGCTCACCCCATGTGGGTGGATTTCATGAGCTGGAGGAACAGTTCAAAGTAAACTATGCAGACTCAAAGCCTGTCCTCCTCAGTCAATGGAACAGCTAAAGATGCTCCAAGTCAGCAAGTGTGCAAAATAAATTGAATATAAAACCAAATGACTATCAAATCAGTGATGACATGCTGCTGCTGAATGTATGTTTTAGAAAACATAATAATAGAAATAATAATATTCAGTTTTGTCATGATGTTTTAGTGATATACTGAGGAATGCTTGTTTTTTTTGTAATAGCCATTTTACTGTCTTTGTATTCTTTTCTACAATCTGCTGGATACTTATTTCTATCATCCACACTGCTTATAACCCCCTCCACATATAAGAGTGATGTATTTCTGTAAGCCTGCATCCCTCAGTGGTCAGAGGGCATCAGTGTCGATCTCCAAGTATGCCGGTAGAGCTGGCATGAAATAACATGGCTTCCTGGCCCTGTAACAACCTCTTCAGTGGCATTTCATTTCATAGTATGGACAGCCAGAGGCTGATTCTTTCTCTCCCACATTCGTCATTACAAGCGTCATTACAAGAGAAAGTCAAGCTGGTGAGAAGGTTCATCTCAAAAAAATTCTTTCCAATGGAAGCAATAAGTTGATGTTTAATATGCTCTAATCATTATAGTTGCATGTCCTTGTGCCTGTGCCATACACACCTCAAGAAATAGTTAGCAGAAGTTTAGAAAGTTTTGCTTCCTACAAAGCTCTTTAAATATAAGTGGCATTTTTGGAATTCTAAAATTCTTTAGGTTGAATAGTTGCATGTCTGGGTCTACTGGTTAAACAGTGAACCTAATCTCTCCATTGTACTCACAGTAACAACAACAGAATCAGAAATGTCTCTGAGGTGTATTACAGCCATAACAGTCAGCTCACAAGAAGAATGCTCCAAGCAGTTCTACTGTGTTTCATATTTTTAATTTAGTTGATTTAATTTATGTGGCATGATGGACTGGCCTATGAACTAACTCATGCCCAGCGTTCCTCAAACAGGCTCTGACCAGGTTAAAGCTGCTGCTGAATGACTGAATTATTTATGTGGCTTGGTGCATCCTGCAATCATTTCCTGTAGTCCACCTTAAGACCAACTCTGCTTCTTAATCATTTTTAAGATAGCAAGCAAGCATGGACACAGAGTAAGAAAAAAGGATGAGAAATATCAAGAAAAAATTAAGTAAAAATGGCAAATGTGTATTTTACCTCCCTTCTTGGGAGATGAGGCAGCCATAACCCTCAAACACCCAGAGAATTAAACCAAACACCGAAATACTAATTTACTGAATGGCAGTTGGCGGATATGAATCATTGTTATATTTGGCCAAAGCATCAGTGACTATTTTCCCCAGTGCAACCTAACACTACAGTTTTACAGCAGGATCATGTGAACTGTCTCTGGAACATTAGAGTCTGGTTACCGTACTTGTCCAGGCTGTGTATGCAGCAGAATCAGCAGAGCCACATGATAGCTTTTGCCCTCCTAGATTTGTTTTTCATTCACACAATAAGACAGAGACCTACTGCAGCAGAGTCTGATAAGATTCGTTTAGTGGTTAAAAAACATTGAGATATTGAGAATTTTGGCTGCATGCCATCAAAGCTCTGAGAAGAGGACTTGGCTGTGGAGTACAGAAAGGATTAGAGCAAACAGACCAATCTGTCATTCTCTTCACACCTCCCTCTGGGCCAGCAACTACTGAGAACTGCAAACAGGTTTGGTATTCTCAAAACCCTGACTATGTGATCTCCTCCTTCAGCAACTCCACTCAGACGAAATAAAAAGCACAACATGGCAGTAGTGTGACACAACCACTGATACTTCAGTGCTCATGGTGCTCCATCTAGAGACATGTGCAAGAATGAACTGATACAGAAGTAAAATGATAAAGGACAGGACATGTTTACAGCATATCAAACACAGTAAAAAGCATTTCATTTGAAAATAAATAATTATGATTTTAAATATTTTTAGAGTTCAGGCCTGTAGAGTAACAGGGACTACCACCACAAAATATTTAGAAAGCGAAGAACCCAAACTGTGATCAAAACCCTAATTTCTAGTGAGTTTTATTTTGTTCCTCACTACTCATATGCAGACACACACAGCACTTTATTAGGAACACTATACTAATACTGGGTAGAGTCTCGCATTGCTCTCAAAACAGCATCAGTTCTTCATGATATGGATTCCACAAGATGTTGGAAACATTCCTTTGAGATTCTGGTCCATGATGATATGACTGCATCACACGATTCCTGCAGATTTTTCAGGGGCACTTTCATGCTGAGAATCTCCCGTTCTACCACATCCCAAAGGTGTTCTACTGGATTCAGATGTAGTGACTGGGAAGGCCACTGAAGAACACTGAACTCATTGTAACCAGTTTGAGACGACTTTTGCTTTGTGACATGGTGCATTATCATGCTGGAAGTAGCCATTAGAAGATGGGGAAATTGTGGCATGAAGGGATGCACATGGTCAGCAACAATACTCAAATAGGCTGTGACATTCAAGCAATGATTGATTGGTATTAACAGGCCCAAAGTGTGTCAAGAAAACATTCACCACCTCCACCAGCCTGAACTTTTGACATAAGGCAGGTTGGGTCCAAGGATTCATGCTGTTGGAACCAAATTCTGACCCTACCATCTGTGTGCCTCAGCAGAAATTCAATCAGACATCAGCATAAAGCAGAAATCAGATCAGGCTAAGTTTTTCCATTCTTCAGCTGTCCAGTATTGGTGAGCCTGTGCCTATTGGAGCCTCAGCTTTCTGTTCTTGGCTGATAGAAGTGGAACCCGACATGGTCTTCTGCCACACGATTTGCAGATTGCAGGTGTACAGGTATTCCTAATAAAGTGTTAGTTGAGTGTATGTCTGTATAATTCAACTTAATAATTTCACCTTTAATGACAATTAAAACAGGGCTAGCAATCTGAAATGTGCATAGTATGACATGAGAGTAACAAATGATAGGTGTTGTGGGTAAGGCTGTTGTCAAGACCTCAAGTGTCAACTCCAATACTAGTCCAAGACAAGGACTAGCCAAAATCCAGTAAAGGCCGAGTCTTAAGGGGGTTGAGGCCAAGGTGAGATCAAGTCAGGATTGAGACCAAAACCATACAATACTTTTTGAGGCCAAGCCTTTACTCAAGCATGCGGCAAGAAAAGACAGCACAAATTTAATTTTTTACAAACTGTTAGTCAGGGCCAAGACCGAGATAAGTCCAAATACAAATGCCAATAAGTCCAGTTCAATACAGAAAACGTCTCAAAACCAGACTTGTGTCCTACAGCCCTAGTTGTGGGTGTTTAAAAATAAATCAAAATATCTGTGTAGTGATTAAAGCAAATCAGATCTCAGATTCTTATAATCCAGTGACCTCCTATGCAAGACTGTAGTATCATGTCTACTCACAGCACTAATGTAATGTATTAATGTAATTTTACTCCCATGCATTTGATTATGTGTATACATGCTGTTTAAATTAATGCACACTCAATAATTGATCTCTAATCTGACAAATATGAACACAGAGAATGTTTTCTGCTTTGACCTCATTTTGCATGATTACCAAAACCACTTCTTAAATAAATAAATTATCCCGTTGGGCGAAGATGAAAATTCGGTTCTGAGTAATTAGGAAATAGAAGTGCCGACAACAAACTAGAGGGCAAAATAATTAATCTTGGCACTGTTGCTATGAAACAGATCTGAGTTAATGTTTGACATTACCATGCTTTTTACATAGAGATATTAAATGTGAACGTTATTCTGGACATGAAGTCCAGCTCTCAGCTTGGCTCAGAAGCCCATCATTTCTCCAACCTGGGTGATCTGGGAGATCTGTGTGCCCACCAGTGGAGTGGTCCTTCATTAGGAAGTGAGTGTCAGCCACGCTGCACTAAAAGAAGCACACACTTCATCATTTCCTCAGAGAACTGATTACATCTCATCTCGACTGTACTCTGAAACGAGTGACCAGAGAAACAGAAAGCCTCAACAACATGCTGAGTACAAGTGCTGACATGGAGATCTCTGATAGCTCAGGAAAGTTTGACAGCTGAAAAGATCACATTGGGGACACTGGTGCTCCTTCCAAACTGCTGAATTCCCCCCAAGGTTGCTCTATGCTTGAATTCATCTCCAACAAATCTTGCCTGGCATATAAGCTACACTAAGACAATAGATACTGCTGTGGAACATGATCGCCACTTGTAATGACCACAGCACTCAACACTAAGCACTGAAGCTGACCTGACAGCTGGCAGCACATTTAGTCCACAGACTAGAATACGATGAGGTCCTCTGTGGTTTTAATGGCCAGTAAACTTCGCCAAACATAAAGCAAACTCAGTGATGTCGCTAGGGGGAGGATCTCAGGTTTGATCCCCTCCTGAACTATTTTATGAACTATTTTATGTCACAAATGCTTATTCATGGATAGCATACATATATACATACATACACACATACAGTACAGCACAGGTTATTATATACATTATTTGTCAAATAACATTGTTTTGCTCAGTAATTGCACTGTAACGATGCTCATAAGACTTGAAAGGAGTCACTGTTACAATTCCATATTTGACTGCCCCAATGTGTCCCTTAGATTTTTAATCACATTTTATTGCCTACCAGCTACTATGGCAAGAACCCGAATTAACCAATCAAAATTGTGCATTAAAGCTACTTGTCAGCTAGCTAGTATGAGCATATACAGGGAGATCAAGGTGATGGCTGATAAAGTACAGGAAGTGGACTGCAGGAAGGAAAAAAGGCTAGATGGCATTTCTCTCATTTTCCCCTTTAACTAGCATGTTCTTTTAATCATTTTCAGTGGAATTGTCATTAAGGTTTTTTTAATTTCCTACACTTATTAATGTTATTAATATGGCATGATTGGTTGATGGTACATCATGCCATAAATAAATAAACAAATGTCAAATTCTGAATATCATCACTGTTTCTACTACTGCCTGGAATCCAGCAAAAATACATAAGAAATGTCATTTTAGAAATCATGCAGTAGTTTTATATTCATTATATTTTATATGCTATATATTTTATGTTTATATATTTCTTATGACTATATTGGCTCATCTCTCCTGGAATTAATTCCAGTCTACATCATAAAATAAAATAAATAAAAATTAAAAAAAGAAATTAATAATAAACTTGATTTATCACAGTGATAAACATATTGATACCAGAAACAAGTGATATTTATTAACAAGCAAATTGAGACTATACAAAAAGGGGAGCAGAGCTTGAAGATATGACATTAAACATGAAATGAAATAATGTAATTTTATTACTCAGCTAAAGATTTGTGCAGCAGCAGATCGGAGCATGCTTAAATTCACTGCAGAACATGGGAACATGTTCCCACATTCAAAAACACACAATTGATCTGAGTCCATTTGTGCAGACTCTATTCTTTAGAGCCTAATAATGCAGTATGAACACACCACATGCAAGTACTCTTGTTCAGCTCACACAGCTTACAGTGGCCCTGAGAGTCCAATCAATTAAGGGATGATGCGTGGGAGAAGGTAACAATGCACTGGAAAAGTTGAAGGGCTTCATAGAGAAGCAAGAGTGTATCACACTGAAGAGAGATAAGCTAGCAGTGCAGCAGGTAACACTGCATTAAAATGAAATGTGATAGACAAAAGTATGCCAGGGTGATCAGTTTCTACCAGGTCTTGTTTCACTCCTGGCTCCAATATATACATATGTTAAGATCACAGCACATATCCTCCTACTTCCGGCAGCTAAGCAGCAACATAATCCCTACAGCTCCGGATCAGCTTGTTAAATCTTGCAAGAGGAGATTGAGGTGCTTGGCATTTCTGTCAGGTCAGGCACACAGGTGCTAATAGATTTCATGAGGTGTGTGCCATTTTCTCCTGAAATGAAGTTTCAATTATATCACATAATTGAAATTTCATGATTGCATGGTGAATAGTGCATTTGTATTGCGATGAGGGACATCTATGTCACATCAGTGAAATAGAAGAGATGACTTTAAAAGCAAACAACATTCATTCTTCCCAACCAAGAGTCTTATCTGTGTGACTCTCACATTACTTTACTCATCTGACTACTGCATATGACTGGATTCCTCATTATAAATTATAATGGTCCGTTTCCTTGGAGTTGATAAATTTTATACCTCAGCACTGTTTAATTCTCAAATCTGTTATATTTCCAGAACAGTTTGGTATAGAATTAATACATTATCATTTCTGTAGTAACAGTTCATTCACAATGACTTGTATGGCATACAATCCACATAATCTAAACCTAATAAGAAAACATTTTTAAAAAAACTGCTGTTATTTAACAAAGAAAATAATGTTTATTTGTTGACACGGTGAAGGCTGTAAGGGGATGTTTATTTAATATTTATGAAAGGAGTCTTGAGTGGCAGCACTTTGTAGCAGTAAGCTATGAGAGAGTCTTCAGGACAGAGGACTTTGTGCTATTTTTGTCTTATTAATTTCAAGAGACTGCAATAGCTGCTATATAACGTAAGTGATAACAGGAACTAACTTGTTTTGTGGATGTTTCACAAAATTAAATGTAGCTATAAACTGATAAAGCCCTTTGTCAAATGTAACTGTTGGCAAATTGATGTGTATAAGAGGAACAAAACACTTCTGTATGTGCTGTTATTGGGAAATAATCAACTTTGGGGTGGTAACACATCACACCTCCCTCTTGTTGAACATTTTCCTATAACAGGACGTCCCTGTCATGTCCTTACATAATAATCACATGAAAATATGATATTCATACAGACAGAAACATGGATGTTTCATGGAAACATGCTAATTTAAGTCAGCTAGAGGATTTGGATTTGTTCAGTCTTCTTCTTTAGCCTGATTAATGCAGAATAATACATAAACAATTATACAATAAATATTCGAAATAGAAACAGGGCAAAGTAGGTACACTGTAGCCTGTAGATCTGAGAAGCCCCAGAGCAATTAATCCCAGTCAGTGTACTGCAGACTGTATGGACAAAAAAATGATCGCATGTGCACAACAGGGTTGCATCACTCCAAGGGAAATGGTGAACCAATCTTACCCTTAATCATCTTAAAGGTCATAGTCTATATGAGCAAAAACACCAGGGACTGCAGGAAGGAAAACAATTCAAGTATCTCATCAGACATATTTGAGCCATTGCATTTGAAACTACTATAGGCTACTACTATAGACAAGCTACAGACAAGCTTCTCATAGGGCCTTCAAACTCCATTAGAGAGTAAAAATGGAACATATGGTTATCCTGGGAATATTGCAGGCCAACAGTCTGGGTATTTCTGGGCAGCAGGATTCTATGAGAACTCACTTACCATTAGCAAGTCCACCATTTCCCATGTCTAATTCAGATATACAACACTATATTTAACCAGGTGTCACTTAGTATATAAACTCTACACCACAGAATGGAAAGGGAGTCTTCTCTAGTGTGTGATGACTAAGATTAAATGCTGGGTGTCAGGAGGGTGCTGATCCTGCTAGACTCTGCATCTCAAAGTCTTACCTGAGTCCAGATCTCATCTGAAGGGTAATCACACTTGCTAGGATGATTATGCCCTAAGCACACCCTCTGCTTTAGGGTCTTTACTTCTCCCACATGCCTTGCCTAGTAATAAAACCTTACATAGTGCACACAGGACTACTAGGCTTTAGAGAAAGGCTGCCAAGAATAACAAAAGCAAACTGCCATGCATTTTGAGAAAGTCTAGACAGAGAGCAACAATGAACACTATATCTCTTTAAGTCAGGGGTGTCCAATCTTATCCGGAAAGGGCCAGTGTGGGTGCAGGTTTTCATTCCAATCAAGCAGGAGCCACACCTGATTCCACTTGTTTAATCAGTTGATCTTGGCTTTCAATATACTCAGGTGTGGCTTCTGCTTGGTTGGAATGAAAACCTGCACCCACACCGGCCCTTTCCGGATAAGATTGGACACCCCTGCTTTAAGTGGTTGATCTGAACACTAAGCCAGTTCACATTCCAATTTCAAGATGAAAAATCTGCTTTTAATGATAGCAGGCTAATAATAAAATGGAAGGAAGCTAGGGACAATATGATAACTATGGCAATGACCAGTACCTTACCTGTACAAATGATGGTATAATTATCATCACCTGGCATAGACCTTATAGAGCCAAATGTCCCTTTAGCCCCTTCAGTAAAATCGAATAGATATGAAATGCAATATTAAATGTTGGGTGTCATAGTGACGCAAAAGCAAATCATCTGACTGTTTAGGTCCAGTTACATAAAATTCCTTGAATGATGACCACAGTTAACTTTTAATGCTTAACCATTTATGGTTATTAATAAGACAATTTGAAGTGGTTATGCTTTGTTTTGTTTAGTAGTGGTGCTTCATGTTTACACTTTTGACTAGGGCCATGGACAGATGAGACACGTCTACTTTAAATTTGACGGGGAGGGGGGGTTTAGGGGGGGTTATAAACACATACTTCGCTGTCCTGTCATCTTTAAACATTCTGTTTCCATGTTGTTATTTCACTAATCTGACCAGAGATTTAAAAAATGAACAAGGGTAATGTATAACAGTAAAAACATCATCCAGACCATCCTAGCCACTGTTGACTACAACATACTTAAGTGCTACAAAATTTTTTTACAGTAACAGGGCATAAAAACCCCAGCAAATTAAGACCACATGAAAAAAGATTTTAACAGCTGCATTCAGCATTAAACACATACTTCTCTGTCCTGTCATCTTTAAACATTCTGTTTCCATGTTGTTACTTCACTAATCTGACCAGAGATTTAAAAAATGATGAGTCTGTTAAAACTCACCCCTTTCTGAGTTGATCTCTAGAAGTGTAGCTAGTGTCTGGTGATGAGCGACCTTCAGCTAAATCATTTGTATAAATGCATGTGATTGGTGAGCCTCAACATACCATCTGTAACAAAAGCTGCAATGGTTCATGGTAAGAAAACAGGAGTCGCTGAAGTGTGGCCATTTTATTCAAACTTTGATCATCCTTTCTACAGTATATTTTGCAAGTACTTGGATTGGTTTGCTGAAATATTTTGCAGGATCCACATCTGGACCATGGTCCACCAGTTGACAACTCATGGAGTAGCTGATTAGCAAGCAATATCACCATTATCATCATAGCAAATCTGTCCACTGTGACATTACATACAGGGGAACACATGCTCCTTATAAGGGTAGAGCGCAAAATGTTATTAGCAAAAGCGTAACTAAAACAGCAGCGCTCGCCTGCTGGATGTCTTGAAGAAAGGAAGAGCTCCAGGAAGCCAGCTACAATCTGAGATATGGGCAGTGAAAGAGGAGATCATTAGTGAAAGTCTTCACAAACAGGTTCTTTCATGAAGACACCATGTCTCCTCCCACGCTGCACCAGTTGCATAACTCTCAAAAACGTTCTGCAGCATGCGTGGGCTCTGTGGGGGTCCTACATGATTATCTGTCTAATTTATGGACTGTCAACAGACTTTTAGTCCACAGTTTTTAATCTTCAGACATTTTAGGGTGGATTAAAAAGATTTGGTTGCTGTACAGTGGCTATTAGAACAGCAAAGGAGACATATTGTTACTTAAAGCTAGGCATACAACACACAGCATGAAATGAAAAGCATAGAAGAAGTATAAGATGTGGAAACATAAATT
The DNA here is from genome assembly GCA_037576675.1 of Pangasius sanitwongsei. Taxonomy (NCBI): domain Eukaryota; kingdom Metazoa; phylum Chordata; class Actinopteri; order Siluriformes; family Pangasiidae; genus Pangasius; species Pangasius sanitwongsei. The sequence continues at coordinate 6,553,878 of CM075007.1, forward strand.
GTGGATGAAGAGTCAGTTTGGGAAAATGTGGACATCATTCTCAGATATTCACAACCTTGTTCTGCATCTTTGCAGACTGCTGCACATTGTTGTTCATATCAGTTATCCAATTATGTTTAGTGTGGCATGACTCATTTCATTGGAAAAATTGAACAAGTTTGGAAAACTTGGAAAGCCTCAGATTCTGGAGTGAGATTGAAAGCTTTAGAATTGATTTACTCTCACTGTGCTGACAATCAATTCAGGTTGATCTCTCGACTTATATTTTATAATAATAAAAAAAAACCTACTGTGAGTGATGGTGTGTGTCAGATTTTGCTGAGGCAGTGAGAAAGAACGTACCAGTTTTCCTCTCCCACACCACCTGAACCCATCTACACTCAGGATGGTTGTTCTTTATTTAGCCATTCATCTTCAGTAATTACTTTATCCTATTCAGGGTCGTGGTGAATCCCAGGAACCCTGAACGCCAGTCCATTGCAGGGCACTATGAAAGCTCAGCAATCTTAATAATGTCACTGAAACACCATATACATAGAGCTACCATATTAATGATATTTCACCTTAAATATATAGCTATTACATTGCTGACAATGATGGTTATTCTACATCTGTTTTTCCCCCACTGTTTTCCAGTGCTGTTGGGGGCATTATCCTAGGTTTCATATATATAATTTCAACAAAACCCCAAAAACAAAACAAAACATCAGTTTAGGCCATGCCCACTTTGGGTTCCAATCCGAATACAGATACAGATACAGATAGTGGCATTGTATTACATCCTATGCATAAAAGCATGTATAGCTATGAACCAAAAGCATTTTTGGCCAAGCACACAGCACAATATGTCAATGATAAAGAATCTGATAAATAATTTGATCTTTCATGGGAGCATGGGTAATGTATAATAGTAAATATATCCTCTGGCCCATCCTAGCCACTATTTACTACAACATACTTAAATGCTACAAAAAATATTTACAGTAACAGGGCATAAAAACCCCAGCAAATTAAGACCACATGAAAAAAGATTTTAATGGCTGTATTCAGCATTCTGGATGTGAAAGAATGCCAGTCCTGGTATTAAGGTAGTCAAACTCATGTTGTTTATCATTATTGAGCGGAGGCAAAAACAGAAGTGCAACAAATAAGCTTTTCCTTTTGTAATTTTCGAGATCTTAGAAATATATGGTTCCATCTGATATTTTTTATTTAATGTGATAAATGGAATGGTATATGAATCTGCTTTGACCTTACTGATGGCTGAATCTTTATGCTCAATATCTTAAAAACACAGAATTACATTTTATTTCTAAGAACTCTCTAAATGAGGAAATAGAGTGATAGGATTATGCATTTAGATCTGGAAATATTTGGACAATGACAGAGTTTTTGTGATTTCCTTTATACACCACCACAATGGATTTGAAATAAAACAATCAAGATGTGATCGAAGTGTAGACTTTCAGCTTTATTT
>CM075007.1:6565273-6575500 GCA_037576675.1 Pangasius sanitwongsei
ATTGTGGTGGTGTATAGAGCCAAAAATGTTAGAATTGTGTCGATGTCCCAATATTTATGGACCTGACTGTATAATAAGTTTGACATAGCAGTCATGTTTGTAACTGTTTCTGTAATTGGCAGGTTCATTACAAGGTTCTGCCCCTTTGAGAGTTCTACCAATTATCATAAAAAGAATCTATGCATCCAGGAAAGACAAACAAAGAGTGCAATGTCCAATAGACGTTGAGATTTTTTGTTTATTTTCTGTGTTTCTGTGCAAAAGCACTCCATTCACTCCCAGTGAAGCTGTGCATCTGGGCAGGACTCAAAAAAAGTGTTTAATGAATGTTAATCTTTCACACAGGCTGTGCTGTTCACCTGAAAGAATTTGTGTTAAATGAATGAACAGCGCAGTATTGCAGTGAGATATTTGATCATTTGTTTCATGATTAATGAATAATGTAGACAATTTGGTAAACATTTTAATTTGATGGGAATCCGGGCTCCCTGTGTAGTGCTTTTGTATACTTATTTTTGATCACCTTTAAGTAATAAACTCATATTGTACTTAATCACAGAAGACTGTACAGTATGTGCAAATTTTAAATAATTTCATTTCAAGATCAAATCAAAATAAAGCAGGTTCCTTTTGAGTCTCTACAGTTCATGCACCAAATTAGACAGCAGCAGCAGGAACAGTGTGATAATGATCTGCAAACTATGAGAACCAAAACCCATAGAGATATTTGCATTTCACAGCTCCCTGTTTTTCTTGCTCATTTTAGTTTTGCCCAAAGCAATATGATTATGATGACTTACATATTGTAACTCTGTGCCCCATAAACATGCTATTCTGAGAATATAATTATGAAGAAGCGCAGATAAATTGCCTTCCTATCTTGTTTGGTCTATCTTATTGTGTACCCGAAGATTTAGAGACATAACAGACCAGACCTAACAAAATCAGACCAGACACCAAACATACTCTGCTGACATAGAACTATTGATGATCAGACCATTATTGCATATCACTTTCTCTTGTTTATTTCACCTTTTGTGCACAAATAATAAATTTCTCATACTTCTAGAACCTGGCTCTTGGCTGGTCTCCTGACTGATTCTGACTTCTGAAAGATTTACAACATAGCTAATTATGTAGCTAGAAGCATGTGTAAATAAAACATGCACTAACTGAAAGCCAAAAAACCCAGCAAGCAACAGAAACCCCAATGGCATTTGCTAAGTTTTTCCTTGATCACTACTTTTACTTATACTCAAGTGAATTATTACTACAGTAGAAGTACTTAAGTGCTTTAAGACAAGGATAAAGTGCCTACTGAAGATAAATGAGCTAACATGAGGATGACAGAGAGACAAAGGGAGTCAAAGGTAATTTCTGAAAGCTAATGCACCTAAATCTGTTCCCACCATTACCGCATGCATAGTAGCCTGAGAAAAACAACCAAAGCCATTTGCTGTTGGAATTATGTTAACATGAAATATGTCTTCCTTTTTTTGCAAATTTGCTGGTTTAACACATGCCTTAATTATATTAAATTATGCATTAACATTTCCAATTCACTGTGTACATGTAAACCAGGTGTAGCCATTGTCTCAAAAGAAGCAGTCAGTCCAAATCAGACAATCAGTTATGGCTTCCCAAAATAGCCTTTACTCTGTTGTCTGAGCCAGCTGGCAAGGAAAGAGTGGAAATGCAGGCTGTTTTATAAAGCATGCCTGTTAGAAGAGATAGCAGAGACTCCAGTTGGAGATATAGACTTCAGGGATACACTCATCCCTCACTAGTATTCACAGTCGTCGTCCCCCCACACACGACTCATTCATTTCCTATTCAAGGTCGATGAAGCTGAATTGGGTAAGGCAATTCCTTGTTGGTGAAATGGTAAGTGATAAAGGTAAATGAAGAAGGCAGCTTATGGTTTGAAAACATCTCTCTTTTTGGTGGATTCGACCTCTGTCCTCATCATCCTTTTCATCACTCTTGAGCAATAGCACATTCTTTTTTGCCATTGACTTCAGTGACGCAGATGAACACAAGTGTGAATATTGAATAATGGTCAAATTATACAGACAGGCAAAAACAAGCCACTGATAAATGCATGTGTGCCAACATTAATTCAAACAGCACCCAAGCATACAAAGAACATGCTGTTTGAATAAACAATCAAATGAAATCAGATTTATTTGAGAGAATGGGAGAAAGAGAGCTGAGACTGTGAATGTAGACAGCAATGTTTTGGTGACAGTGATAATACGAATCCTTGTAATTCGCTAGCTACTCCTTTGAGCAGTTTGTCTTGGCTAACAGAGGAGAGCTTGAAATTCTGAGTCTGTAGCTGATCCATTTAGTAATCTCTCTCAGGATCAGGTAGGTACAAGCAGCAAGATGCCTCCTAATTAGGCTCAGCACAGGGTTGATAAAGCAGCTTATCTTGTTAATCTTTCATTTATCAAAACACATGCAGCAACACTGCTCAGAACAATCCATGCTGATCTGCAGCCAGGCAGACTGGATAACAGATAAAAAATGACCCATGTTCTTGGACAACACAAGAATTCTGTGCTCTTTGAGCTCTCTCTCTCTCTCTCTCTCTCTGTCTCTGTTTTCTTAGACACAGTACCTTTAATGGGCTCTGTCTGTACAGATTTCTGCAGTTACTTGCTTCAGACATAATAATGCAGCATAAAGAATAAAAGACTGCTTCACAAAATAAGCAGCTCATATGATCAGTTATCAACATTTGGCAATACTTTGCATCACCAAATGAATCTATCTCTCTGACTCTAATGATATTAAAGGCAAATGTGCTAGGTTCTTTTTTTATTTCCAGCTCTGCCCATCTATCTTTGATGGAAGCACTCGTCATGCAGAGGGCTATTTAACCCAGCTGTACAATCAGCTTCCATTAGTGTAGAACAGGAAGAACACCTAGAAGCTAGGCACTAAAGTAAAACTTCCAACCCGCTTTATTACTGATTGTGTTGGACTGGTATGTATTAGTATTCTGGCTTGTCTTTGACATCTAGCTGATCTCACCAAATGAACTAATGACCAACACTTAGTGAATTTTAATTACTTTTTTAAAGCACACCAGATTTCATCTAGTTCACCTCATTAGTTGAATCAGTTGAGTTGGGCGCAGACAAAGCACCAAAATGTTCAGAATAGGGGTACTCCAAGAGCAGAACTGAAAGCATGAAAAATTGGTCCTCTAGGTAGACTGTTGCATTATATGGCAAATTCTAACTTTGTGTTTTTATCAACATAATGGAATGCTTACAGGTACATACAGTACATACACTCACCGTCCACTTTAATAGGAACACCTGTACACCAGCACATTCATCTAATCAGCCAATCATGTGGCAGCAGCACAATGAAAAATTCATGCAGATACAGGTCAAGAGCTTCAGTTAATGATCACATCAAACATCAGAATGGGGAAAAAATGTGAACACAGTGAATTTGATCGTGGCATGGCTGATGGTACCAGATGGATTGGCTTGAGTATTTCAGAAACTGCTGATCTTCTGGGATTTTCACACACAACAGTCTCTAGAGTTTATACAGAATGGTGCAATAAACAAAAAACATGCAGTGTGCAGAGGCTCTGCAGGCTGAAATACCTTGCTGATGAGAGAGATCAGAGGAGAATGACCACACTGGTTTGAGCTGACAGGAAGTCTATACTAACTCAAATAATCAACCATGTTGAGCAGAAACGCATCTCAGAATGCACAACACATCAAACCTGTAGGTCGATGTGCTACAACAGCAGAAGACCACATCAGGTTCCACTCCTGTCAGCCAAGAACAGGAATCTGAGGCTATCATGGGCACAGACTCACTGAAACTGGACAATCAAAGACTGGAAAAAGACCAGGTCTTCACCTGTCCAGTTTGGGTGAGTCTGTGCCCATGACAGCCTCAGATTCCTGTTCTTGGCTGACAGGAGTGGAACCTGACGTGGTCTTCTGCTGTTGTAGCTGCTCACCAGGGTTGTAAAGAATAATTATATGAGTTACTATATCCTTCCTGGCAGCTCAAACAAATCTGGCCATTTTTGTCTGACCCTGCTTCTCAACATCTGAAGTTATCTGCTACCAATATCTATGCCATTATGAAAGTCACAGAGACCACACTTCTTCTTCATTCTGATGTTTGATCATTAATTGAAGCTCTTGACCTGTATCTGCATGAATTTTTCATTGTGCTGCTGCCACATGATTGTCTGATTAGATTACTGCATGAATGTGCAGGGTACAGGTGTTCCTAATAAAATGGACGGTGAGTGTTTATGTATAAATTATGGTTGCTCACATTACAAGCAAATTTGTTTGATTAAGGCATAGGATACCAATTTTGTTCCTGGAGAACCCGCTATCCTGCATATTTTTTTGTGTTTTCTCTGCTCATACAAACCCATTTCAACTCAGGAATGGCTGTAAGCTATCAGATTAGTTGGATCAAGTGTGTTGGGGGCAGGGAAAAAACAATTAAAGGGATTTAAAGGATGAGTTTCTTCACAAAACATGAACATCTGGTTTTAACAAAGCGTGATATATCTCAGCAGAATTAAATCTCCATGCTGGAGAGATTTATCTAGATAACGTTCTTCATCTCAGCTCCATCAACATAAAAATCATTCCTGCATGAAATTTTATGCTGTAAGAGCTTTATTAGCACAGGCTGGAGAGTTTTTTTTTGGAAAATGGGCCTTAATGTAAGCATCAAAGGAAAGAAGGTCATACTTGCATGAATATATGCCTGCATTTAAATAAATTTAAATAACATGATATGGAATAATTGTCTGGGGGGCCTAAATTACCAAAATTGCCATAGTAAGCATCTAGTCGTTTCTCATATGGCTCTTTTTTCAGGCAAACTCAGTTTAACCTGATATCATTTTAGGTCTTCATCAGAATAAATTAATTACATGCCATTATCATTCCACTCCTTCTTGTGGTTTTTATATTGCTTTTGTCCAAAGGTACATGTGAAGTAGTGGAAAATGAGTGGTTAAAAACAAAATTCTTTGGTAGGCGGTGATGTAGGAGTATATGAGCATAAACAGTATGCTGGTAGTTTTACTGTGTTATAATCATAATAACAGATATATTGTAAAAGAGTGTAGGTTGTTAGGCTATTGGTATGAGTTTAATCCCCTTCAGACCAGCACTTGAAATTTAACTCTGTTCACAATTTTTGAATGTGACCAATTAAAAGTATTCAAATCAGATATGCAAACAAAATACTTTTGACACAACATTTTAGCTGATTGGTAGTGCATATTAAAGGTACCTTATTTATCTCACATTTGCTGACTTCAACCGGTCAGATTTTCAGAATGATATCTCAACAATACATTATGTCTGATCAGAGACATGTAGTATAATAGTCAACTTCCTTATATTTATTCATTTGACAGATGATTTTAGGAATCAAACAGAAATCTTGTGGCAGGCTGTAGCTTTAAAAATTCTTACAACCTGATCTTCCTGAAAAGTTACATTGCAGATGCCCATAAGAAAACGTTTCACATTATAATGTGCCTTGCATGAGTATTTACCCCATTGAACTTTACCACCTTTTTTAATATTACAACTGAACTGAAACTGACTTAATTGGGATTTTTTTACTATTTGTTTTACACAATATGTCTAACATTAAATGTGCAAAATATTTGTTATTGTGACACAAAGGTTAATTAAACAAACAAAAAAGACATACAACCAACAAATGTCTGTATATGCATTCAGTAAATAACTACAAGATGTGGAAAAATTCGAGGAGGTGAATACTTTATAGCATCAGCCAAAGAAACAGAATGCAGAATCTAAAAAAAAATGCAAATCTTTATCTGCAATATCTGCATAGATCAAGCTTGTTCTTCATAAGTATGAAAAATGCATTTTAACCAGGAAACAAATCAGATATTGTAACCCCACTGATAATCTGCATCTTCTTAGAGGAATAAAATTATTTATTACATGCACACAAACATGCTATACAAATGTCTTAGGATTAATCTGATCAGGTAAAGAGCAGTATCTATTTTAGATGAAATAGGTACAGTGCACAGTAATGGCTTTGAAGTGATCTGTTCAGCATGAATGGTAAAGGTCATTGATTCAGTTTAAAGGCTGAAATGTCTTCTCAAGTATAAAGTGGCTAAACAAGAAAGGGAAAATTAGATTTTAGATGCAGTCGTATATCAGACATCCACAGGGTATATTGGCAATCTGCATGCTTAGCCGAAGCGTTTACAATAGCTTCAAATATCAACATTGACTCATCCTTCCTGACTGAACAGTGTACACGGAAGTGAGAACCAAATAATAATAATAATAATAATAACAATAATAATAATAACAATAATAATAATAATAATAATAATAATAATAATAAACAATCTATGCTTGTTCACATGGTTCGTAAGACTTGTTCAAATTATATTCAACACACTATTTGAATTGAATGGATTCCTCCAGTGTGAGTTCAGCATTATGAAAAAGACGCTTATCAGGACATAGTTATAAGAAGGTGAGGTGAGAAGGCCTCATGGAGTGTGTGACAGAGCAAGAACGAGCCATCAAGCCCTGAAGCACCTCAGCTGAGTACCATTGCAAATGACAAGCCTTCCTGGGAACTTTTGTACATAAATTTCCATATTCATTTGACCTGTACACCTCTTTTTCCTCTTCTACTCTTATCTGAATATCTATTCCATTTCCCAGTTGGCTCACTAACAGAGCTACATGATGAATAATTTAAAGAGGATGCAGGCCAAGCAGAAGCTTGACAGAAACTACAACTCATTAGAAAGGAGACATTTGATAAGACATACAGTCAGGTCCATAAATATTTGGACAGTGACACAATTTTCGTAATTTTGCCTCTCTACATGGATTTGAAATGAAGCAATCAAGATGTGATTAAAGTGTAGACTTTCAGCTTTAACTCAAAGGATTTAACAAAAAACAGTGCATTAACTGTTAGGAACTACAGCCATTTTTTGCAGAGTACCTCCATTTTCGCAAGTTAAAAAATAATTGAACAATTGACTGATAAGCAGTTTCATGGCCAGATGTGGCCTATTTCCTCGTTTTTTCATAACAGATTCAGGAGATAAAAGGTCTGGAGTTGATTCCAAGAATTGAATTTGCATTTGGTAGCTGTTCATGGGAACTCTCAATATGCAGTCCAAAGAGGTGTTGATGCAAGTGAAGGAGGCCATCATTAGGATAAAAAAAACAGATCTATCAGAGAGACAGCAGAAACTTTAGGTGTGGCCAAATCAACAATTTGGTACATCCTTAAAAAGAAATTCCTGCGAGCTCAGCAACACCAAAAGGGCTGGAAGACCACCGAAGCAGCTAGTGGATGAATGCAGAATTCTTTCCTTGTTGAAGAAAAATCCCTTCACAACATCTAGCCAAGTCAAGAATACTCTGGAGAAGGTAGGTGTATCATTGTCAAAGTCTACAATCAAGAGATGCCTTCATGAATGTAAACACAGATCGATTACCTCAAGATGCAAACCACTGGTAACACTCAAGAATAGAAAGGCCAGATTAGACTTGCTAAAAAAAAAACTCTAAAAAAGCCTGGCCAGTACTGAAACAAAATTAACTTGTACCAGAATGATGGGAAGAGAAGAGTATGGAGAAGGAAAGTAAGGGCTCAAGATCCAAAGCATACCACATCATCTGTCAGACATGGTGGAGGCAGTGTTATGGCATGGGCAGGTATGGCTTCCAATGGAACTGGGTCACTGGTGTTTATTGATGATGCGACTGCTGATAGAAGTAGCAGGATGAATTCTGAAGTGCATAGAGCTATATCTTCTTCTCAGATTTAGTCAAATGTTGCAAAACTGAAGGATGGCGCTTCACAGAGAAATTAAATGTTCTTAAATGTTTGATGACTTCAACCCAACTGACCATGCTTTTCACTTACTGAAGACAAAATTGAAGGCAGAAAGACCCACAAACAAGCAGCAACTGAAGGCAGCTGCAGTAAAGGCCTGGCAAAGCATCTCAGGAGAGGAAATGTCCATGGGTTCCAAACTTCAGGCAGTCAGTGACTGCAAAGGATTTGCATCCAAGTTTTAAAAATAATTCTAATATTTATGATTATGCTAGCTTGTCCAATTAATTTTGAGCCTGTGAAAATGGAGGGACAAAAAATGTCTGTTAATGCCATATTTTTGTTAAACCCCTTGAATTAAAGCTGAAAATCTATACTTCAAATCACATTCAAATCCATTGTGGTGGTGTACAGAGGCAAAATTACGAAAAATTGTGTTATTGTCCAAATACTTATGGACCTGAGTGTAGGTGCTCTGCCAATGACATCTATTGCGTGTGCAAAAACTGTAAAACAGGACATATATCTGTGCATTTAATTTGATGCTAGCATGCTATTAATCATTTAATTATTTTAAATGACCATTATTTATTAAATGAGGGCTGATAAATCTTATTAAATTTGCAGATTAGACATGTAAGTAATTGGAAGTGAATTAATCAGACATTTAAGAAGATAAGTAGAAGAGACACAAGCCTGATCATTGCAAATGGATTTAAACAGTCTAATGTAGTATTTGCAGTCATCACTCTTCAGCTAGACATTTCCCCTCTGTATCTTCATTCTTAAAAATAAAGGTCCCCAAGAAGAGTGATGCCACAAACAAACTATTTTTGTTTCCTAAAGAACCTTTTTATTTATTTTTTGTTTGTGTCACAGAGAACTAAAATTATACCAACATAAATGTTCCCATAATATGTAAGGATCTTTATGGTAGAAACTTATTATTCCATTTATTGTGGAAATAACAAAAGTGACTAAAAATTCAGAAAAGAAAAGGAATCAAAAATGGCCCTATAGGGAACCAAAAGTGTTTTTCTATGCCATTACTCTAAAGAACCTTTTCTGACTCCTTTATTTTTAATAGTGTAATGTGAAATAAGAAGCATATGCGCATAATACAAAAAGAAGCATGTCATAATAAAGTCACATTAATGTCATATCAATTCCTTGCTAAATTGGCATATTTAAACACATATGAACACACTCATTTGATTAACAGAGAATGCATCACTGATGCCCAAGTGATTAGCAAAGCAATCCAACACTTCTGAATTCCCTGCAGGTTGCTTGCCTTTCACTTACCTGCTAAACAAATAACTCCCACATCATTAAGACTCCTGAAGACTGTTTACATTCCAGTTATAGAGCTACAAAATACAAGCATGATCGTTATGCCAGGGAGGTATGTTGGAGCTCTGCAATTAATAAACCACACACTGATGATACACGGCACCTGCTGAGTGCACATCCTCATGATCTGCTTAGTGTTTCAGCCAGAAACAAAGACAGGAAGCAAATATTGTTATTGGATTGCTATTGGTGATTGATGGCTCTGTTGATGGCTCTGTACCAGCCAATTCACTTCATGTGAATGGCTTTAAATGAAGCTCACATTTTGGCATAGTTTGAACTGAGTCATTCTTCAGACAACTGAACTAACCAGAATAGCAAAAAACATTGCCTAAATTTTTATTAGGGAAAAAATAAACTATCACAGCAAAAGGGATAGAGTGATACATTCTGTGGTGAAGTTTCTCACTGGGAGAGCAATTTTTGGTATGCTATCTCCGCTAACATCTAGGAGACAGCAAGCCCTATGAATCCAAACTATATAAGACTATTATATCTAGCTGTTGTGAGCCCAAACCTCCATACAGACTTATTGTTGTTCTTCTTATTTTGGCTGCTCCCGATAGGAGTCACCACAGAGGATCATTGGTCTACACATTTAATTTTGAACAATTTTTACAATGCATGCCCTTCCTGATGCAACCCTCCCCAGTTTTATCCGGGCTTGGGACTGGCACTGGGAGTGCTCTGTCTTGTGCTGGGTTTGGTTCCCTAGCCAGGAATTGATCCCAGGCCCGGCGATGAGAGCTCTGTGGCCTACCACTAGTCCTCCAGGGACCCCCAAACCTCCATACAGACTAATATTTTCAATTTGCCTTTCAGACAAGCTTCAAACTAAATCACTTTATAACATTGTATGAGTAAAGAAATAAAGCCTTTGTCTGAATTCTGACCATGTGCTTTTTTTTAGTACAAACTTTGTTATATTTTTATTTTATGACTTCTACATTATTGATTCAGTACAAAAACATTTTAGATTCCAAACATTAGTTTTCCAGCACA
>CM075007.1:6575600-6586959 GCA_037576675.1 Pangasius sanitwongsei
TGCAAGATGCTCAGTAACACTTACAGCTCATTTCCTTATAAAACTGCACAAATTGTACCTGAGACTACTTTTTTTTTTTTAAAGCGAATGATCGTCACACCAAATATTGACTTTGTTTCATTTATTACTGTTTACTGCTTATGGTATTTTTTAATGTAGAAACCTTTAGTTTCATTATTTTTGAAGTCATCTTTGCTCTGCAGTATTTCTTTGCATGTGCCTAAGACTTTTTCACAGTACATAAGAGCAATAACAGAAGTTACATAAGTGTGCATAAATATTAATAGCAGTATAAAATATTGGTTTGTAATAAAAGTCTACCTGTCTATGGCCCGTATAGAAATCTAATTGCAAGTTTAATCGAATATCATCATGCTTTATTAGCAGGGTTTCATCTTTTTTGAATCTCTTTCACCACATTTACAACCACCCCTAAATAGTTGATAAATTCATGTCTCATTAGATGCCATTAATATAATGTTTGGCCTTAGATGCTTTTTTGCTTGCAGGCTGTGAATTCCAGACCGGTTTCTGCAGCTGACACAAGGATTAATAGTTTTTCTATTAGTCTCAGTAGATTCACCAAACGGACCTGAGATGTAACTGAGCTGGGGAAATGGGATATAAATGGGGCAAAAAAGATGAGACAAATTAGGGCATGACAAAACTGTTTTGGCAATTAGTTGTTGTCTGGGAGAACAGAATATTACAGGATCATTTCCATACTGACTGAAGCAAGAAATGTGTAGTACAGTGTACTTCTGTCACAACAAACATTATATAAGTAATATTTGTAAGGACTGTGGGAGATGAGATAGGATATACTGTATTCTAATATGATATATTGTGGTCTAATATGATTTAAAAAAAAGTAAATAAATGTATGCAATACATTTTTGGGTGAACAGGGCTGTACAGTATGTATGCACACACACTGATCTTTGAGTTTGCTGTTATAACAACATTACCATCTTAACTGTGGCTTGTAGTGTAACACTGGCATCTGATTAAATGCCCTATGGTACTCCTCTCATGCAATGAATAAGAATGAGAAAATATGCCCATTGCTTCACTTAAAGACCATTTGGTTTTTAGCAACCACGCAGCAGCAAGTCAGAATCTAATTCTGTTAGGTGTATAACCATAAACATGGCTGCACTGACCAAGATAACATGGTTGATTATGGGTTAATTATGATTTGTTGGTGGGGATGGCGATAATAGTGGAGAACCTACCTGTGTTACAACAATCCACTATGATGCACAAAGCTAGTACATAGCCAATGTAGCCAGAATGGAAATTTGAAAATGCTTTCAGTTTTAAGTGTCTAAATGCAGTCAGTTGTCCAGAAAGCTAATTTCTTAATAATCTATAGCAGATTCAATATTTAAATGACTTCACACACCTGCACAACTCCCATAAGATTATTTCTGATGCCAACTGCATGAAAGGGGGGTATACAAGATATGTTGTGGTATATGGATAAAGCTATAGACTGTGATATCTGGAATTATGAAACATTGCAATGTTAACATTATATACCAATATGGATACTTACACTATATGGCCAAAAGTTTATGGACACCTTGCCATCCCACCCATATGTGTTTTTTGAACATCTCATTCCAGATTTATTCCCCCTTTGCTGTTATAATAACCTCCACTCTTCTGGGAAGGCTTTCCTCTGGATTTTGGAGTGTGGCTATGTGGATTTGCCCATTCAGTCACAAGAGCATTCCAAAGGGGTTGAAGGCAGGGCTTTGTGCATGCCACTTGAGTTCTTCCACTCCAAGCTTACCTTTACATCACATTTATGGCAATTGACAGATGCCTTTATCCAGAGTGACTTACAAAGTGCTTTGAATCTAGATCATCTACTAAGAATACCATCACCATCATTACCAGTTGAAAAACTCTGTTGAGGAGGTAATATAGTAAAAAAGCACACAGATAACACTTTTTTTCTTTTTTACATTGTTAATTTAAGTACTTCCGGAAGATGTATATCTTTAGACATTGTTTAAAGACTACCAGAGACTTAGCTGTTCAGCCACCTAGGTGCCAGAACAGTCTTGATGCATGCCTTCCTTGTACCCTTAGAGATGGTCTGACCAGTCAAGCATTGCGAGAGAGAGCATGGTGCAGTGTGGGGTGTGATAAGTGCCTTGAGGTAAGTGGGTGCTGGTCCGTTTTTGGCTTTGTAGGCAAGCATCAGTGTTTTAAATCTGGTGTGGGCAGCTACAGGAAGCCAGTGAACCATGCCACAACAGAGACATGTCTGTTTTTCTTTCATCTGTAACCTGCCTGTAGGTCTGTGGACAATCCATGAGTATCTGGAAACGATGTCACTCTCCCAAGAGCTGACAGAAGTAAGTATGCCAATATTTAGGTTTTTGACAGGAGTTGTCTAAGCTGCCAAGCCCATTGCCTGAGGAGGCTGTTCATTTCAGAATTAAATAGCTAGAATGAGCTCAACTGCTTTCGTCCAGCAATCGATCAATCCAATTCACAAGTATTCCCCCTGTTGACACAGGATTGTGACAAATGATGAAGAGTGATTAGATGTAGGCTATATGGGGTGGTTAGGGTGCTTATTTATGGAGATCTATATATTATACCCTCTAGACTAGTTATTTCCTTAATACATTATGACAGTGAGAGAATATATATATATATATATATATATATATATATATATATAGAGAGAGAGAGAGAGAGAGAGAGAAATGATTCGAACTCAGCCAGGGTATTGACAAAGCCATAGGGTTTTGGCTGATACTTGTAGTGACACATGGTTCTGGAAAAGGCAGTCTTCCATTTGCTCCACTTCTTGTCTGTATTAAGGTACAGCAAGATGTAGATTGGGGATAGATACACCAGCATAGGAGTTTATTTACTTAAGTCAGGAAAATAGCTAATTAAAGTGGAACTTATGAACTAAGAAATAGATTTGATTACATCAAACCCAGATTAGAAACAACCCTAGAAAATATTGTGTCATTCATTGGCTGGGGCAGAATCTTATCATGCTGTTAAGATCAACCCAATTTAACATCAACCCACACACTACACCACTTATATAGATTTATATTCACATTTTCATATGAAACTTTTTTTTTTTAATTTTATAGATGTAGTATTAAATTTTGAAAGTTTGTGTACACCTACCTGATAGCTACACTTATATTAGGTACAGTCATCAATTAAAATGGGCTACTACTGGCCACATAGTATTAGGATGGTGGATAATTCTCAGCACATCAAAAACGTGTGTGGTACAGGTATAAATGTATTAAAAAAATACTGTGTTGTCTGTATGCTTCTTTTGCTATATCACCTCCCCAACAGAGTTTTTAGACTGATGGTATATTTAGTCCATGACCTAATGAACCAGTATCAGGATGTATTTATTGATAGATACTTCAAAGCACTTCTGTAAATCACTCTGTATAAGAGCGTCTTCCAAATGCTGTAAATGTAAATCTTGCACAGAACAAGAGTGAATCAAAAATAGGAAACATAGACCTTTTTAGCACATAATAAATGAGCAAGTCAGGAAAAATACATAATAAGTAAAACAAAATTCCAAAAGTGTACAAAGTAATTTATTTAAAAAAAGAAGGGAAGCCAGTTTGTTATGGCTATCCATAATCTTCTTCCAGTAGCTGGCTGTCAGATTATGAAATTTTTTGGCCAAGTGTGCCCCGGAGGAATTTTGTGATTCCTCTGGGGGCACACTTGGCTGCATCAGTGTTGTTTGTCACAAGGATTGGTTGTAGCAGAGGTTAGTTTTCACACAGTCCCTATCTAAGTCCCCCACAGAGGCTAAATTACACCAATAGCTAACATTAACAGAACAACCAAACAAGAAATGTTATTTTAGGAATCAAATCTAATAATAGGCTTGTGTTTCAGGAAAATAGAGTTTTTCAGTGATGCTTTTGTAATGACATGCAATTTCACTTTTCACTTACAGATTTCATATTGATTTTTAGTGGTATAAATAACCAGATGGTTGACAGAATTTAGAGCACGTATATTTCTCTGCCAATATTTCAGTGGTATTGTCAAAAAAGTGGACACTTGGATACAAGTAACACAAGCAAATTGCGCACATTCCTGGCTGCATGTGTAGGCTATATCTATTACTCAAGTGAAGATTGAGCAATACAACATTGAAATATGTTTGATAAGAAAAATAAACAAGGATTTAACAGCTTAAAAATCTTGCCTCTACTTATAATACTCATCTCATACCCATCGTCATCCAATGCTGTCGTTCTTTTGGTGGCTTTTCTGACAGGCGTTGCATAGCAGTGTTCACATTCCAGGAATCATAACTTTGTGGTACAACCAACAGTTGGAACATCTGATTACTGTTTTTTGCCCACAACAGCATTGTCCTGGAAAAATTGGAGTCTAATTCTGCATAAATAGGATACTCTAATAGGCGTAACAAATGTGGGTGCTTTAGAAAATCAGCCTTTGCTGGAATAAAGGGCAATAACAATAATTAGTTTATTAGTCTACTAACAAGAGGGACAAACATCAAGTCTGGGAAGCTGACATCATTTTCCTGAACTAAGGCTCCAGTGTCTCCTCCTTGCCATAGCCTACAGCTGACAGCCTACAGTTGTGATTTGTGATTTTGAAAGTTGAACTGCTATTTCTGTGCCACCTAGAGGATAGTGTAAGAATTTGAACACCATTTCAGTAATTTCTTGAGTTGCAGAATGTTCCTGATGGCTTACATAAAAGGGCTGGAAACATTTCTGTGGCCAAATCTGTACCATAGGCTTTATTATTTAAAGCAACATAAAATATGGCATTGGCATAATGTAGTACCACAGTTCCAATGATACACACATAAAAAAAGAACCTGGTGCTCTAGTAATAAACTGGAATAAAACTGACAACTGACAATGTAAACATTTTGATCTTAAACATTTTTAAGGATCAGTGCAAAACACAGAATACCAAATTGACTGAAACACTGAATCACAATATGACAGGAGTGAGCAAAGGTATGAACTTTAGAGCTGAACAAAATGTAAATGAAGCTTTAGAAACACAGCTCTACTCTACTGACACACAGTAAGTAGTCAGTGGGGGCAACACGCTGAAACACCAGATCTAAAAATATGGAGATATAAAACTGGCAAAATTCATAGCCATGATTCATATTTCAAATGAAATCTTAAAAATTGGTGCAAACCGCAGATAGATCTTTTACTGTATTCAGCATTTCTTTATATGTAATGAGTCACATAAACTGCATTATGTTAATGATAGCAGCAGTGAACTGTGAAAGAGTGAAGATCCTTTTATGTGAACAACAGAGCTCATAAAAGCTGACCTTGTGTCTCTTGTCACTGCACCTCTCAAGGACTTTAATTTAATAGCAGGGATTAGAAAAGTGCCACCTGCTATAATTCCACTCTATCTACACAAACTCAAGGAAGGACAGAATGTGTGCTGGACTCAGCACAGTAAACATGAAAAATATACCTTCATTTGAACAACTATTAAGAGTATATAATGGCTCCTGGAGCTGGCTTGTTACCGTGCAAAAAAAGCTAAATGTTGAGAGACATCATGAATGTGGAATACCTTTATTCGGATGGCTCTGTATAGAAGCAGGAGAAGGCTTGTATTTAAATGATGTCGATCTCTTTTGAAATTATGGAAATATTTCAATGACAATAATGCTTATTGTCAGCTGTCAATCACAGCAGGTTGAATTCATTAGCATGCCAATGTCTGTGCTGTGTGGCAGAAAGTGACAGTGACACAGTAGCAGCATGGATGGCATAAATCTCATTTATTATTGAATTCCTGAGAAATATTTAAGAAATATCTTTGGTTGAGGAGAATGAATTAGTAACATGAAGTCAAAGAATTTTCCAGTGGAGCAATTGTGTTAAATATGCCAATATGTCAATCATAGGACAAAAACTAGCCAAGTACTTTCCTATCAAATTTAATATGAAGGTTTCATAACAGCAGAAAACCCTAAAATTAATATTAATGGTTAAGGGAACAAAGAAAAGACTACTTTGGTATACTGTACATAGGTTTAGTCACTAATAGTAATGGCTGTGTTGTTGGAGCATTTATGATTTATGCATTAAACTGTAATTTCTTTACTGGGCCAAAATATTATAAATATTTATGTATGAATAATAAAAAAATAAATGAATAAAAAATATTTCTATTGTGTTTATTTGTCTAGTATATATGAGTTATTGAGAGTCTTTGAAGAATTTTATACTGCTAGATTAAAAAGAAACTTCAAAATCATTTTTGGCAAGTGGGAATTGATTAAGTAAATAAATAAATGGAGGGAAAAAGGATGAATGAAAGTAACCCATGATAATCACATGAAAATCAATGTACAACTACAGAATGATCTGAACAAGCATGAGACGAAACTGCCCATGCATTTACTGCACATTTACATTATTTATTTACAATTTACTGTCTAATTATCAGCAGTGCAGTTCTCAGAGGTGAGCTTTAAATTCACCAAAGATGTCATCCATTTCAGTGCTGCCCTCTGGTTCTGAAGCAAACACCCAAATAATATTACATTTTAATATTTTAATATTTACATCAAATAATATTACTAAACTTTACAAACTAATATTACAAACTAATCAAATATAATACAGATTTCAAAATGGCCAATTTAATTATCAAAATAATTCATCTTTAAATTAACCACTCCATCTGATTAGGTGATACATGTTATTAGTATGCACATGAATTTATCAGTACTCTTATCAGTCTTCAGTACAGCCCAGACCCACATTGCAAAGAAATGGAGAAGTCAAACTGGCAGCCTCACAGTTATGACCCTTTTGAGTTTTCATTTTATTGTCATAAAAAGGTGCTTTTTAAAAGGATATAGTGTACCTGTCCTTTCATATCTTTTATATGAAACATGATCATTTCAGTCAGAACTTATAATCCACATCGCATAGGTTTCACAATCATGCATTCTGCTGTGCAAGGCAAGCACAGAAACATCACAGAAACAGAAACATCTGTCATGATTTTTTTTCCATCTATACCTGTAATTGTAGATATTGAGGCACATTACATGACATGACATGTAGTTTTGGTACATAAAAGTAAAAGTTTGTTGTTTCAAGTTTCTAGATTTAATAGAGGCAATCCCCTTTTGACTTTCCTTTTCACTTTGACTTTTGAAACTAACAGAATTTATCATTAGAAAAAGTTTATTATTATAAGTTATATAAGGAATAAAACATGACAGGGCATGCTGTCCTAGGAAAGTAATCAACAGCTAGATGCTATGATGTGGCCTGGCATGACCACAAAGTTGATTGTTTTCCAATAACAGCACAAGCCAAAGTGTATTATTCTTCTTATACCAGAGCAACCCTAATAATTTGTTATTTATTAATGAGTGACACAGTGTACATTTTATCCATTTACAGTTAAGTTTTGGTAAGTTATCGGCACAGTGGATAATGTTGCCACCTCACAGATCCAGGGTCCATGGTTAGCTCCTGAGCTTGGATTACTGGACTGGAGTCAGATATGGGGTGAATTCTCCCAGTGTCACTGGGGTAGGCTCTGGATCCACCAAGACCCTGACCAGGATAATGCAGTTACTGAAAGGGAGCAAGTAAGTTAGTTCCTGTTATCACACGTTATAACATTAGTTTCCTCATCAGCCTATTTTTCTGTCTTTAGAAGCTAATGAAACAAAAAAAAAGTTTTCCTGTGGTGGAAAATCTCTGACTTTTACAAAGCACTGACACTGGAGATACCTTCTAAAAATGCTAAATAAACATTTCCTCATACAAAACTTCACCATATCAACAATTACACGTTCTTTTAATTTGTTTATATGATGTGTCTGCCATACAAATGTCTGTGTATGAGCTGTTACTACAGAAACAATAACATTAGAACAAACATTAATGTACTCCTGTGGTTTCCCTTGCAGCTGGAACTGCTGAGCCATACAGTTATTAATCAACACCTTCTCAGATTCAAGGAAACAACAGAGCTGTGGTATAGATTAGGTTACTGTTTCTTACTGTAATGATTTTCTAAGGACTTCAAAGGATTACAGGAATGGGTTCGGACGATCACCCTGGGTGTCATTCGAGCTCAGAAGCATGAGTGTAAAATGACTGAATTCCAAAATCTATTTAAAAAGTATTTTAAAACCTCATTCTAGTAAGCTTGGTATATCTATGATTAATGTCTGTGAAAAGTTTTTCTTTCTTCATGCTTCTGTGCATCCATTACTTTTGCTGCAAATTTCTAATGCAAATGTTTGAGCCTGTCAATCCTTCTTTTCTTTGTCACCACTGCACCTGTAGTATCCATAATAAAGTCACATAAATGCTCCCAAAAATGTCACAAAATCCTGACACACACAACAGAACAAACGATATCTGGGATAATTTAGTGATTCATTTAGTTTAGCCCTTCAACTGAATAAGTATAAATTAAACTTTAGCATTTAATTCAGACATTTTTTTTCATAATACTTTCTCTTAAACAAGAAAGTACATTTCTACAATCCATAAAGAATCACATGGCTTATATAGAGCCTAAGTGTGCTACAGTTTTCATTTCAAATTTCAGAGGTCAAATCTGTATTATTCATGCATATGTTTTGAAATCTTTTAAAATGGATTCCATCGAGACCCAGAAATAACCTAGTGCTTTTTCAGTCTGATGCTGAGGAACCTTTGACCTTAAGAGCTGTCTTAGGAATGTAGCCTGAGTATTTGCATTTGTACAGCACGTTTCTTTGAAGAAAAAATAAAACAAATTTTAGGAAAGGAATTTTAGGACCACTAAAATTCATATAAGAACAGAAAGACACTTGCATTACTTATGTTTAAGGGAATAAAACATAATGTCAGTTGAAGATGCTGCCTAAGACTAAAGCTCTGTCTGAAACTGTGCCATGAAATTCACTATTTTTGGGTTCTGCCATTTTATAGTGTGAAACCAGTATACTACTTGAATCTCATAATCTACCACAGTAGGTAGTGCACAAATGATGTACCCTAATGGGCATGTAATACCCAAAGAAAACCTCTATTTCTCCTCATTTGGTTTGAGAAATAGAGCCAGTTACTATGGAAACGTTCCTTCACACTTCTCCTTTTTACAAATGAAAGGAGCATATTTTTTGTGAAGTCATTTCTATAGTGTTCGGTTTATTGTCGGCTTGTTACTTTATAGACCTTAGGTTTGATAATTGTGTGGATGGAGAGTTATATAACGTGCATGCTTATGAGAAGATTATTGTCGCAGAGTGATGGTCTTTGTAATGTAGTTTCAGAAAGTTGCCAGTTGTGTTCTTTGTAGTGCTCCCCATGTTCCAATGTAAGGAATAGGTTTGGTTACACTGATGTGCTTTATTTTTTAAACATAACAAAAGAGCACACAATAAAAGTAGGCTTATGTATAGGAGATAAATTAGATCAGCACTGCCCTTTCATTATTCACCTTCCGCAGTGGGCCCAGCTCAATCTCATAAGACATTATTTACTTTAGCAGACAGCTCTGCCCTGAGTTATGGCTCAGACTCTTTTTTTTATCATGTCTTTAATTAGAAGACTAACAGCAGGACCTGAGAATATAATTAGAATAGAATTTAATAATACCTCCTGTATGAATTATTGCAGAAATATACTGCAAAATATATCTGAATGAAAACCTACATAACAACAAGGAAATTATTCCTTTTATTCTTATGGAAGGTAAACCAGCTCAGCAGACTAACAGCACTTACAAGGAAGATGGCATATTTATGGAGTTTTAGCATCATGTGAAAAAATTGTGGCATATATTGTCCCATTTTGTTATGTGAATCAGATATGCACGTGATTAGATTCATTGGTAATTAAAATAAACTGCCATGTACACACTAATTATTATGGACATTTTCAGAGCCAAAACAATATTCATAATGAACAAAAATGTGGAAATTACCATTGATTACAAATTCTCCATCATAAGCCAAACAGCCCAGTTTAAAATGATCAAACTTTCATGGCATTATCATTTATTTATAAGCAGTAGACTGTAGAAGAGATGCTGCGACAATAATTTTGAGACTTTATTTTATAGAAGAACAGTATTTTAGAGAAGTGATATTTATTAAATAAAAACTTAATAAAAGAAGTGGAAACTTTCTTAATGTAATTGTATGTGTATTGTGCAGTAAATTGCATTTTGTAAAGTGTTCATTTTGTATTGATATCTATTGTATCCAATTTGATCCTGAACTTGGAGGATGTGTGGAGTTTATGTTAACCCCTTGTTTGTGTGTTTTTCCTTTCTGGTTTCCTTGCACATCTCAAAAGCCAGTAAGTGGCTTGGAAACTCTAAATGGCCTCTTGGTTTGAATGTGTGTGT
Source organism: Pangasius sanitwongsei (assembly GCA_037576675.1). Classification (NCBI taxonomy): domain Eukaryota; kingdom Metazoa; phylum Chordata; class Actinopteri; order Siluriformes; family Pangasiidae; genus Pangasius; species Pangasius sanitwongsei. The sequence continues at coordinate 6,586,017 of CM075007.1, forward strand.
GAATGGTGCCCTGTAATGGCACCATAAGTGTCCAGTCCAGGGTGTCCAGGGTGTTTCTGCCTCACGCCCAGTGTTCCCAAGCTCTCATACTGTGACCCAGACCAGAATAAAGCAGTTATTGAAGATGAGTAAATGAATGAGTTGTATAAATACTTAGCGACTGAACATTGTGTTGATGTGTTGGTTATTTTCTGATGCCACAGCAATGCCACTTTTACTCTTACAATAGACACAATTTCAAGCCCCTTGAGTGCAATTCAACACCCCTAACCTATAAAAACAACACCACCAAATTGTGTTTGACCTCTTCAAATAAAAGAAAACAATGGCGAGCAGAGTGACTGCACGGCCACACACAGCTCCAACAGGCTGGTGAAGTTCTCCGAAAACACAGTGCTTGTAGGCCTCATCACCAACAATGACAAGAAGGCCTACTCAGAGGAAGTGAATATCCTCTCCACATGGTGTCAGAATAACAATCTCTCCCCTAATGTCACCAAGACTAAGGAGATGATTATTGACTACGGGAAGAAGCAGATGAGGAACTACAGCCCACTGTTGATCAATGGGGCCACGGTCAAGAGGGTGAGCAGCTTCAAATACTTTGGGGTCCATCTCACAGAAGACCTATCATGGACTATACACACATATAGCTTGGTGACAAGAGCGCACCAGCATCTCTACCATCTGGCCAGGTTCAGGGTCTCTCACAGTTTGCTGAAGGCTTTCTACACTGGGGCTGTGGAGAGTCTCCTCACCGAAAACATCACCACCTGGTTCGGAGGCACCATGGCCAAGGACCGGAATGTACTGTCCAGAGTGGTGAGGGCAGTGGAGAAGACCATCAGGACTTCTCTCCCCTGCATCACATACAGTTAGGTCTGGAAGTATTTGGACAATGACAGAGTTTTTGTGATTTTGCCTTTATACACCACCACAATGG
>CM075007.1:6587059-6605889 GCA_037576675.1 Pangasius sanitwongsei
CTACATATTTTTACATATAACATCTATATTTTGTCTAATAGAGTCTATTCTATTATATTTTATTTTTCTATTTTATTATATTCTGTTTTATGTATCACAGTTGCACTGTCGGACGAGACGCTAAGGAAAAACATTTCACTACATTAATACATCACATGTATGTATGTAATGTTTGTGACAAATAAAGAACCTTGAACCTTGAACCTGTCAGATACTCAGGTCTTGAGACTGAGCTGGTCGTGACAAACTATTTTGTTCTGGATTGTTGCTTCATTGCAGGATGCACCCATATTATTATTATTATTATTATTATTATTATTATTATTATTATTATTATTGTTGTTGTTGTTGTTGTTGTTATTGAAAATTAGATACAACTAAAATTCAGTATTGGCAAATAAAATTCAGTATTCTTGCCAGTATCTGCAGGGGTCTCCAATCTTACCCACAAAGGACCAATGTGGCTGCAGGCTTTCATTTGTCCTTTGTGAATGTTCCAACAGTAAATGAGTGATACTGTTGACATTGATCCTTCCACATGTATGACCATGACACTCTCATGCACTCGCCACAACAATCATTCAACAGCATTCAACAGCATAGAAAAATGTCATGGATATTACTATAGGCAGGAAAGAAAAAAAATACACTAATTGGCCAAATAAAAAATCCAGAAAAAATATTTAACATAGCTATCGCCTTCTTGTTTCAAATATACATTTATTCATCTACATGATCAGCAGCATTTGTGAAGATACTATTCCACTGTGCTTATTCCTTTAGGTATGATGCTACTTTATGCTACTGTAAGTATAACATCTAGACATGGACATATATTGCAGAAAAGAGACAAAGATCAAATCCTGGCTCTGTGAATAAACAGTCTTGATCATGACAGGCATAATTTGAACCCTTAAGACTAGCCAAGAATTCTGGACAGTCTATTAAAACAGTGTAATCAAAATGCTATAGAGGCCACATAAATACCTGTCATACAAACAAAATGTTATCTAGGGATTTATTCAAGAAACCAAACATCTGACAGGGTGTGGTCCTTTTCCCATATATTAATTTTACCCAATGATTGGTGAAAAAAAAAAAATCACTGATTTATCATGACTTTAAAATGTCATTCTCCAAGTGAAACACCAAATACTGTGCAGGACTCATGGAAACATCTGTTGGAGTGTGTCTTTCCTTGCCCATGATAAGAACATTAGGTCAGCCAGAGAAACCACTGAATAAGGCACTTAACCCTGTTCAACTGTTCAAGTGTATAAAATATCTGCCAAATGAATAAATATAAATGTAAACTTATATATACATAGACATAACTAGTCAATGCTATTCACTGGGAAATTTATATCTGCACTTGTGTGTATCTAAAATTGTTTAATAGCTTAGGGACATTCTCAGAAAATAGACAGCTTAAACTTTTCATGAATTCTAAAATAGCCAGCTCCAGCCACTAATTTAAGTTGAGGTCTAAAGCTTGTTAGAGGACACTTACAATATTAGATCTTAATTCAATGCACATTTCCATCCAAAGGTATTAAATAAAAAATGAAACAAATTGTGAGGTAACCTTTTTACCTTGTCTGAATTGCAAGGTCCTAGAAGGTCAGATGTCAGATTAGATGAATTAGATAAGATGAATTATAAAGACAATTCTTAAAAGCACCAAGCCAGTGGAACATACAGCAAACTGTCAAGGAAAATAGATCAGAGATCAGATTAGAGAAATTAGAAAAGTCGTTGCTCTTAGACATTACAGTAACAGTAATCTCCCCACTGGCACTATGCAAATGCCTTTGAAACTGAAAGTGCACAGTGCGACAGGAACACACGCTTCAACATGTGAAAATTAGCTGACATAAAAATACACAAAAGAAATGCACAGGGGTATGCTGAACAGTCCTTTTGAGGTGAATGCTAAAGAGGAGAAGGTTATGAGTTAAAAAAGCATGCTTCCTCAGGCATGAATAATTCCTGGTGCCCCACATGTCCTCTCTCACTACAGGGAGACCTTTAACCTAGCTAAGGCTTTGGCACAGTACTGATGAGCCAGCACACAGCATGAGTGAGCTTTCTACCTTAGTTTTGTGTTTTTAAAACCAAACCCAGACAACCACACCTTAAATCTGAATACTTTCTCTAATTTCTGTAGAATGATAATACATGTTCTGTCTTTGCTCACAAAGTGTGACAGTGTGGCAGTGGCACCAAACAGTGCAAACAAAGTAACTGATATGAACAAAAGAACACAGAGCACACCTGGGGCAATTTAGATTAGCCAAATCACCTACCGACATGTTTTTGGGAGGTGGGAGGAAACCCATAAAGACACAGGGAAACTCTGCACAGGCAGCAAAGACTAAAACTTGTCTAAAATCTAGAATCTAGAATTTTTAAAGGAAACTATGAATGTTTTGTATGACTCGGCTAATGACTAATTTACAAATACTGTACCAGTCTCACAGAAATAGCTAAAGTAGCTTTGCTACATTATACTTACATGAGCTTCTGAATGTATTGTTTATGTTGAACTTTTTTTTCCCCCAAATCTTTATGAGAAAGAGTGAAGGAGCATTTCACTCTTATAAAACACCAACTGCTCAGATGTGTGGAAAAAGAAGGATGAATACAAGGAAACTTTAATCTTTGTCTTTAGCTGAAGCTAAAAATATAGCTTAGATTTTAGTATGTACAATCAGATCAAAGTTCTATGATTACCACAGTAAAGTTAATATTGTCTTACTACTTACTTTAAATGAGGAATTATTTAAGATATTCACTTTTCTTGAAGCACTCAGTGATATACAGTATTATAAATATTTATAATGCTTTTATAATCATTAATCATATGGAAACATTTAATGTAAAAATGAATAAAGGTACATTACAAAAATTATGGGTAGTTTTTTAAAACATCTTTTAAGCTTTCAAACATCAAAGACATACATACACACCAACTTAACCTTGCAGAACGAGGAAGCTAAGTGCTATATTTGTGTGTCTTTTTGTTTTGAAGCATGCAATGATGAAATTTTAAGTGTTTATAATGTTTTTTAAATAATTGTTAATTAATATTACAGTTGCTTTATAATTATTCACAGGTCACAGAGAATTAATTCTTAAGGTTGTGGAGTATTTCATGTGACATAATGAATGGTGACACTTGTATTACAATATTATTATAAATTAAGTTATAAGTTATCATAAGTTTTTTTTTTTAATACTAATTAGTATATACATATTTTGACAATAGACTAGTGCTTTGCTAAGGGAAGTTTTAGTTTTACTATGAAAAAGCATAGCACAGTAGACACTGAGATAGAACATTCTTTCTGTTCAGAAAGTGCTGAGGTTGTGTTTCTTAACTATAGAGGTTAGTAATTACTCAGAAATGTATGAAGGCTTATATGGCTTACGGTTAGTTCCAGTGCTATGGTTTCATGCTTTGCAATATTTCTATGGTCATCATTTTTCCTGACTCAAAATATCTGGAATATATCTTGTTAAAATAAACAGTTAGACACAACCACATTTGTTGGAAATAATAGCATTATACCACAGCATTGTTGAATTCTCAAATCTGAAGGTGTGGATTAATTTTCTGTAAATAGCATGACTGACAGTAGTTCCAGCTGTAACATAATTGATACTCCATATAGTTTAAGCCTACTAATAAACAGATAAAACATTTATGGAAGGAGTCTCCAGTGTCAGCACTTTGTAATGCTCAGTAACTTTTTTCTGACACTCGAAAGTGGTTTTTGCTTTCTTTGTAACAAGACAAGAGTTTTTGACTGTTTATAGCTTTTATAAGTAATAACAGGAACTAACTTGTGTCGTGGATGTTACACAACATTAACTGTAATGTAATATAAATGTAATTCATTAAACATTGTTGTGGGCTAAGCAGAATAAAGCACTTTGGGATGTACTGTTATAGGAAAATAATCCACTTAGGTGTGGATTTATTTTCTCTGCTTCACAGAGGTTAGTTATGGTTTACACATCCAACAGGGTTTTATTCCTTACATAGTTTACCTTTAATATATCATTAAATTAATCATAAAATGCACATGCAGTACACCAAAATCTGAATTCAAATTGGAGCAGAAGTGAGCTCAGGGGTAGAGTGAAAGCAGTGACAGTGAAAAAACTTTTCAAAGTATTTTTCGGGCGAGTAGGTACACATGAAGCCTGACAGTTCAATTAAGGAACTCTCACTGTAAGTTAAGCTTGTGGCACTGAGGCACTAATGGGGTTAAAGCTCTGAACATATTATCTGTGCTGTAAACAACTGCAGGGCACCTGAAGAGCACTAACATCCTTGTGTCGCCAACAGTGTACTTTATCATATATTTCTGATCATTTAGCATCAGCAATTTGTCACTACAAAGACTTCAAAGCACTAATAACATATGCTGGCTGTTGATATTCTCACAGGACAATACAATACTAACTGATGTCTTCCTCCCCAAGTCGATTAAGTTCACTACAGGCCTTAAGAAATCTATACAGGAGGGTAGGCAGAACCGCTTTCTGACAGTGCAGAACATTTGTGTCAAATGCATAAAGGTTTTCAGTCACAGAAAAAGTTTTCAAAGGCAGGACAAAAAACACCATGATTACCAATACACCTTTACCACTTTAGCCTATGCATAAAGAAGATAAACACTGTCACCCTTGCAGTGTTACACTGGGACAAAAAAAATACCTTTAATTAAAAAAAAAGAAGCCAGATGAAAGACCTTGGATACAGAATGATTTATATCTAGAAGGAACTGGTAGACATACACAAGGAAGGACAAATTTACAACATCACCCAAAAGTGAGAAAAGCCTGAAGAATGTGATGCACAGAAGAATAACAATCAAGAACTTATGGCGAGCTAATCAGAACAGACAAGACTTCAAAACATTCATTGCTGTATTATAATGATTGTTTCTTCCTCATCATGCATGGGGTTGGATTATGCAATAAGCTATTAAGGAAGCTGGTAAGTCACCATTGTGTGATATGCTGTGAAATCTCCATTTTCTCAACTACTGGATTTTAAAGAATCCAACATAAAAAGAGAAACACTTCTTTCCAAGGAGATCATGGCCCAATACCGTCCTTTCTGAGTCATTGGTTCTAACTGTGCATCAGCTGCAGACATGATGCCAAATGTGTTGAACTGTGAAATGAGCAGTTGTGGCTGAAAACAGTCATTATATGTAAGAACAGTGTAAGAGCTGCAAGAATTAAATAGATATTTCCAGCTGAAACAGTGATTGTGGAGGAATGATTCAAATGGACACATTTGGCAGTGGGTCCACTTTTGTGTATTTCCTTCAGCTAAGTGGACTATGTAACACAATTTGTCAAAAGCAGCAATTGGTCACACTGCAGCGTAGACAATTACTGTACCTTCATTGATTTTAGATGTGGCACATTAGAATAGGCAAATTACTGTAATTAAGGTGGAGGAGGATTTCAATAATTCTGTAGGAGGTGTTGCTGTACATCTAGTTATACACGGCAAACCCTATAGTGAGAACTTAGAGTGAGAAGTGAAATAATAATAATAATAATGCAGATTCAGTTGTTCCAACACAGTCAAATGCAGAAGATGAACAGAAAAGCAATTTTATGATTTAACAAGGTGTTCTTCCTTTTATTTTGCATTATTCTGTTATCATGGTATCTGGTATCACTGCATAGAACTGGATAAAGTATGAAAATGCCACACAGCAGTGACTTGTTCTTCTTATGACACAACTTTATCTTATGTTTAAGAGCTTTTCTTTGTATTATGGAAACTGAGGTTAAATTTCTACAAACTACATCTTTCTGTTTTTTTTTAAAAATCTTTTTCTTTAAATGCACAGCAAAACTGTTTTAATGAAAAAGATAATATTATAACCCTATCCTGAAATAACATATTATCTCTTTGTTTTGATTTAATGACTACAGAAGTTCATGGGAGCAGTCAATGTTAAACCACTGAAGATCACCACCATCTGAGATGGTTCTTGAAGTTGCTTCAAACCTCAAACAATGGTGTTTAAAACCAGACCGCACAGCAAGAGAGCTTTGATGGAATATAATATATTCCAGAGGCCTTCTATAGTGTATAGGTTTCATCTTAATTTAATCAGCCTCTGATGTAAAATGTGCTGACATGGGCACAGTACACACAGAAAAGACAAAAGTATGCTTATAGAACTGCCTCATGAACACAACGCGATGCTGAATGTGCTGTTTCAAGCTTTTTTTGTTAAAATGTGCACTGCTTTGCATTCTGTTGCTGAAACAGCATGGCTTTAGGTTAGGTGTTACCAGAACTCTAAATGAAAATTTAACATTTAAAATCAAATTAGGCTTACTGACAAAAAGCATCCTTCATGGTTACAGATATTTATTTTATATTGAAAAAGCAAATATAATGGAAGATTTGTTTGTGAAATGTTAATATTTGTGAGAGGTTTCCATATTGACTTTTAACCCTAAAAAAAATAAAAAAATAAAATCTGATCAACAGCATTCACAAAGGAAACCTCTAACCTGGCCACCTCTTGCTTTTTGACCACCCTTATAGACACTGTATGGTAACTTGATAATCTTGTGGAAATCAAAGCTAGCATAATAACATATTGTTGAAGAGCTTTGAGTGTACCAGGAAGCAGGAGAATTTGCACTTTCACACCAAGTCCTAGTCTCCTTACTTCCCTGTCTAATTTTCCTGATCTTATTATATATTTTCATGTTTTGACTTTTGCTTTGCTTTTTTTCACATTAACTACTGGCAGTGTTAAATCTGACTTCCTGTAATTAGACCTCTGCGGTGGCCATGACTTTTCAATTAGATTAATAAGACTCTGCAACTACATCCACCCATTTCTCGCTCCTGTGTGTGAGAATGAGTGGTTATTCTTGAGAAGCCCTGGCCACCAGAGTTATGAACAGAGGGATAATGAGAAGGTAAGTAAAGGTGGATATTGGAGGGAGCAAGATTATTTATTATTTTGGGAGCCAGGGGAGATTGTGAAGGTGTGATATGCTGCCAGAATTGCGTGCTGGATACTGAAGTCTGGACATCCAAAACTGGATGTTCAAGAGGGAATGTGTGCTTTACTTTATTTTATTTATTTATAAAGCACAATTAAACACAACAACAGTTGACCAATGTGCTGTAAAAAAATAAAAATAATATATGTAATTAACAAAGTTGAAATATCCAACATGCCTCAGTAATGTAGTAATGTTAAGGTTATTTTTTTTTTACTAGCTATTCATCAAAAGCAGTGGAGTCCTAAAATATAATGTTCTGTACAGAGGAGCAAATACAGACCTACCATTAGTATGAAGTGTTATGGGTCCAGTTTTATTCAGGTTTTATTCTGGGTAGCTTGTTTCTTGTCCTCAAAAGAAAGTCATGAACCATCCAGGTCTTGATTTTATAATATGAAGACTTCATAATGAGTCAGAAGTAGATTTTGGACTCATTTTATTCTGCAGCAGATCTGGGTGTCATTGGATTTAAGCAGTGAAATCTAAAACTGGAGTGTTGTATAATATGCTCGAGAGCAAGCATGTAGATGATGAAGAGCAACCTGCCTTGTGGGACCCCTTGTATGACTGCTGAAATGTGGCCTGTGAGGATAATTAAGTATTTTCTGTTAGTCTGATAAGAGGTGAGCCAGTACAGTCTGTTAGGAAGAGAACAGTGACACAACAAAAGCTATTCTCAGATCTGACAGTATGAGAATGAGAGTCAGCAGATGTGAACGTTCATTTCTAAGAAAGGCAGTTTCTGTACTGTGAAAAGGTCTGAGGAGGTTCAAATTACTTACTATGTTAAGATACATGTTGATTGGCAAGAACAGGGTGCAAGGATTTACAAGGAAGCTGGGGATGCACTTTCTTTGGTTTAGACCAGACAAGAGTGACAGGTGCAACTTTGTGAAAGAGGGAATGTGATGATGAGAAATGACTGGTAAAACAGAACAGTAGTAGGGCCTAAGAGCAGGAAGATATACAGTTACTGGGTAGGGAATCTTGGTGGTGGTGTTTATGCTTCTGATTTGGAACAAGTCTACAGGAATTAATGTAGAACATACGTATAAGAATAGTGAGGGGACAAGTATGGGGAGTATTGCCAACTGGCAACCAGTTTCATGACGCAGATTTGAAAAGGTAGTAGGAAAATCTAGGTGAAAGGGAATAAACATGGATATTGTAATTAAAAAATCATCAGTCTGCAGGTAGGTTTTTGTAAGAGGAACATGAATATAGAATGGCAGACTGTATTAGTGACCTTCATAGAGAGTTTTCTAATTAATTAACCAAGTTCAATGCCAGTTTATAACTGAAAGAAATATGGGTGCTGGAGATTGACCAAGGGAAATAAAGGTATGGAGACTATGAGAAGTAACAGTGTTGTAAAATCCAACAGCAGAGAAAAAAACAAAGATGTAATTTACTGACCTTGCAAATGACAAAGCTGGACTAGTGAGCAGACACACAATGGAAGGGTGAAGGATGGCAACAATCAAACTGGATTCAGTACAGAAAGAAAATTAATAGGGAGAAAATAAGAATGAAAAAAGAAGGAATGAAAAAGAAAAAAATGAAAATTGAATGATGAATAAATTGAATGTCAAAGAAAACAAGGGAAAATCAGATCATTGCATGATCTCCATAATTATCTTGGAAACTGCTGTAATTGAAAATATACATAATTTATCAGATGTACAATATTATTGTAATCATTTAAGTTAACAGAGTAACTGGTCATTAATTTAACTAAAACAAATTCAGAAACCTTGAATAAACAATCTTACTTGTCTGTCACTGAAACTATTTAGTCTCTCTTTCTCTCTCTCTCTCTCTAATCCACCTAGGTTCAGTTCCTGGGCCATGCTTGTTTGCAGAACAAACCAATTAAATATTGGTTAAATAGATGACTGAAAAAGTTGTAGTGCCTGAAAATCTTTTCAAAAATAATTTTAATAAAAATCAAGCCCCTTGTCATTTTCTGCTTTGTCAAAATCCTGAGGGTTATGCATAAGCCTGTGAGAGTACCTATGAATAGTTCTTACCCTATTACACTGCAACCCCATTTACCTCCCATTGTGTTATCTGTGTTCTAACCTGAAAAGGATAAAGAAAACATATTGATCTAGACATAGCACTTCTGTGAGACAGTGATAAGAAATCAATACAATCTGTCAACAAATTAGCAAGCCTAGTGTTGCTTAACCCAGACAAAGCAGGAAATGCTAATACATGTGTTATATTGTAACTCAGGTGATTAGACGTGCTAACTGGCTTGGGTCTAGCTGGTGGTAGAACACTTTGCAATATTTACTGTAATTTACAAATACTGCATGAATCCAAAGTGTTTCCCTACTCACTATAGTGCACTGCATATGATAATGTATAATAGTGGATTGTGTAGTGCACATTCTTATAGAAAGCTCCAATGGGGAATTTCTGAAGAAATCCCATGGGATATATCTGATTGTGAATGGGGAAAGTAACTGTGAATTGGCCACATCATAAAACACTGAAAATCTCCCTTGTGAAATTTCTTTGAAAATCCTATAAAATTTTCAATAACAATTTAATTAGATCCCTTTCACTAAGTATTTCACTAAACAATGAAAGCTGAATTTATGACAATTCCTTGTGATTATAGTAAAGCCCATCCTTTTTTTTGTCTCTATGTGATTTATGGGTTTTGAAAGAGAAAACCCCAGACAGAGTAATAGAATTATATCACTGTAAATGCTTACAGACATTTCTGTATATTTTGTCATAAATACACAACCACTGTGTATTTATTACCCTCTTAGCAGAGTACATTATTCTAATACCTCTCAATGATAGAAACAATGTGATGACAATGAAATATAGGAAGTAGCAAAGGTTAGTGACTAGAAGCTAGAGAAAATAAGAATGAATAGAAAAATAGAATAATAGAAAATAAATATAAAAATAGGAAACTTTTACCCATGTTACCAATCCATCTTCAGTCAATATTAACCTACTCTTCATAATATCAAAGCAGACTATATCAATAAAAGACAAAATATTGTGTTGTTTTCTTACTCTTACCTTGATTTGTGATTCAAGTAGTCTTTGCCTAACTGTGTTTTGATCTGTAACCAGTTTTTGTTGTTTTTAGAAACCCAAGTCTGAAAAGACATTTTATAATGATGTAAAATTAGAATATCACGAATATTGAATGCTGTGGATAGAGACCTTGCTTTGTGGATGGAGACCTTGCTGTCTTAAAGAGGCTGGTGTACTTCAGTGCTGCCATAGGACCACTATTGAGCAGTCCTACAGAACCCCATGAAGGGTGCAGAAAAGAATAAGTGTACCCTTCCTGCATTAGGATTATTGGGACCTCCCCTGAGCCAGACTCAGAGCTACCAAATTATATCGTGGCCACCAGACACTTCCAGGTCTGGCTTTAAGTAGCCCTAATCAGGGCAGAAAACACATAATATTGAGCCATTGTGTCACCAAATTGAGTCAGGCATGTGATGGACAACTTTGTATTGATTAGACCTTGGCAATGGAATATGTAATCCCACGTCATCTGTAGGAAAGAGTCTTAGTTAGTATATGAGATAGAAAGGCTAGGATTAGATATAGTTGTTTTTACATCCACACACAGTACCAAACTGGGACAGGTAGGCCCCAAGCAAGTGTGGGATGCTCCCAGGCTAAGTGCTACACAATGGAAGGGATTTCCTGATGGACAAAACGGTTGTCTGTTAAAGAATCTAGGCCACGGAAGAATTTGAAGCTATTCTTTGTGCACATGCACCTAACTGCAGTTCAGAATATTGCACCTGCTTATGGAAAGTGGGTCAGGTGCTCAAGGGGGTACATTCCACAAACTCTGTAGTGCTACTGGGGAGAACGGCCTCCCAGATCTCAGCCTGGACAGTGCGATGTTATTAGATGTCTGTACAAGTCACAGATCGTCAATAACAAGCATTTTGTTAGGTTTTCCCAAGTGTACCAGAGAACCTTGTTCCAAAGATCAATTCTGCGATTGCATCATGTGACTTGAAGCCATATGTTTGGAACACTTGGGTGAAAGGAGGGGAAGAACCATCACCTAATCATCACTTGGATCTATTGTATGATGGAGCGGTCAAATATAACTGGTAATATCTGACAGAGGCTTATTGAGAGATGAGTTTAACCTCCATTTCCAAAAGGACTTCTCCCATATACCAAGTGAGGGAAAGGACACTGAGTCTAAATTGACCATCTTTAACTGTAGAGGCAGCTGCAACACATCTGTCATGGCTGGAACCATAGAACTCTGTTGGGTTTGTGTGGTTAACATGCTGTACCTCTTCTGTTACATGGAAATCTGGGGTACTTGTGGTCACTATTTTTACATTATAAAGGAATCACACTCCTTGGTCTCTCAGGAAAAGTCTATGCCAGGTTCTGGTCTTTTTTGCATGGGGTCATGGGAGTATGTCAATCCATTTTACATGTGTTTTGTGGGCTTGGGAAAAAGTATGACTGTGTGTCTTACTACTCCAATATGATAACATCCCTGATTTTTTTCTTGGCATCATTTGGAGTAGACCTCTGACACGAACTTGAAGTGGCTAGGATAATAATGAAGTCCACCACCACAGTTGTTTCCTGGAAGCTCCCTTCAGTTGAGGAGAGAAAGCTTGCCCCTGCTGAAGGAGTTCAAATAGCTCTGGATCTTATACACAGGGGAGAGAGGAATGCTGTCAGTTCTGCTCTCTTGGATTTCCACCCACAGATGTCTGTGGCATCATGAGAGTTCAAATTCTCCTCATGATAGGGCAAATGCTTAGATATAGTAAAGTTCAATATTGCTTTCTACAGTATCATTGCCAGATTTACTTGCAATGATAAACAATGGTCTTTTCCATTGTGCATTGTTTCAGCCTTGATGAAAGAATCCAGAGTTGGTCTTGAAAAATACAGCATAATGTATATCATAGCAGTGTGAAATTTATCATTTGCTTTTACCAGTTAATCTGACTCAGCATGATAATCAAATAGAAACTCTGCCATGCATTACTGCATCCCATCATGACTGGAATTTGAGAAGCCCACTGTAAGTCATTTAGAGAAATAATAAGATTCTTTATCACTTCTATAACTGCATGTGAAGTTCCAATGTTAGATGGAAACTGATGACCCCCTTTAAATTTCTGCTATTAAAACAGAAAAATAATCCAAAGATTAAGATGCTAAACAGAAATCGGAGAACCTTATTAATGCTGTATATTCATATGGAATCTCTTTTCCCTAGGAAGTAAAATTTAACTTTGATCTGATTTTCTGTAATGTTATCCCTTCTGAGGTGTTCTTTGTGTTCTGTTATGGATCTGTAATAAAATATGGAGCACCTCGTCATTTCAAACCTTGTTGGTTTTCCTGACCCACTGCCCTCTGTCCCCTGTACAATTCCAGTGCCAGTATGCCTCACACTGAGTGATTTTTTTTTGGTCTGGACCAAAACCAAGTTGATATTGAATAAATTGGACGGCTGCACTCAACACAAAAGCACAATGTCCTCTGGGAGCTTGGAGAAGCATATTTTTTTCCCATGGCATCACAATTGTTTATCGCTTCTCTAATTGTTTTAACAGATGGATAGAATTATGTACCCTGTGATGTTGGCACTCCTAAGATGGAGCAACTAAGCACTAGCGTGACTGACTGTATTTCACTCACATATGTAAAAATGGGAAAAAGTGACTGGAGCTTAATAGGAATCAAGCCTTTGGTTAGCGATCAAGCAGAAGAGATAGCAGGAGACAGATGAAAAATACCATATCCACAGACCACTGATTTATAAGAATGTGATATATTACTTTACTGGCACCACAGGATGCAACATAACAGGAAAGCAATGGTTCTAAAAACAAGCATAATGTACTTTCTATGTTAGACTACTGCCTTCATGGCTGAGAAACTGCACGTAAGAAAGAAAGAAACCAAAGCAATAAAAAAGACAGTTACACTAGTAATTTATGTCTATTTATCTTAATTTACAAAAAAGTGCATTCAAGTGCATTTTAAACATTTATTACTACAGGTGTGAAGAATATATGCTTCAGAATGATAAAAAAATGTAAATTAGTAGTCGTCCACAAACATGTGTTTGGTGTTAGCAAACTGTCTTTTGAGTTATTTTTGTGCTAAAGAAATGAAGATGTGTTAGAACTCAACTGCTGCAATGATCTGAAAAATGTTTTATTAAAATGAAAGCCATTTCTCTCCCACAGCAAATGTCCAATTTGTATCTTGTGCAATTTCAGAGTCCTTTTCATTCACTAGTTCCTGTCATGTGTTCAGCATCTGCCTTTGTACATTAGGCATTGTTCATCAAAGTGATGAAGTGATGGGTAACACATGGGAGAACAGAAGCCATGCTTGACAGAAATCATGAATTGTGAATGTACATAGAGAATGTAGCTTAATTTAGTGACTTCCATGCCCAAGCACACTTCTTAAACCTGGATATTAAGGGTTAAGTTAAAACAGTCTCCTGAGCTCTTTAGCACATGCAGCACAGCACAGCATGTTTCTGGTTATCACAGGAGAGTGCAGGAGAGGTTAATATTATTCCTGCTTGCTTTTTTCCCACAGCAAAATACTGTGAACAATCAAAATGTTATATTAGTAACTTGGATGAAACTTACCGTGGGGTTGAATCCATATAATTGAGTTCTTCAGCTGCTGCAGAGCCCTGGGGGTTTGCTTGGTCGTTTTCAGTTATTGCTTGCATGTGAGTAATAACTTTACAATTGTATGGTCAGCAATTTCTATAGAGCATGATAGATTAGACATGTTTTATTCTGCTGTAGGAACATTTTCCTGTTTTCTGTTTCACTATTTAGCTTCTAAAATTAAATCCAGTGCAAGTGTACTACATTTACCTTCTCCCTCAATTACAATTGCACTCTACCTGTTAGTAAGTGGTTTCTTGGAAACATTTACACATTAAGATGATAGAAAAACAGAGGCATGCAAAACTGATGTTTAATTTTTAAAGTAAAAAAGTTAGCATTGATTTTGTGGTATTGTCTTTGGATGTACTGTATAGGTCCACTTCTATGCATCTCTGCAGTCATGCATGGAGAAAGTGCTTTTAAGGCTCCAGTCATATAACAGTGTTCAGAGGACTATCATTCAGGGATGCAGATGCACACACTACCTGGGTATTTGCAAGCAATGAAGCGAGAGTGCAGTGAAGCTTCCACACTTCAGTTTGGGGAGCACTAAGACATGTGCACTTCATTTCCCCTCGTTCAGCAGTCTGTCTGTGCTTTTTTGGTCTCAGGTTGAAATACATCTTAAATAGTAGCACATATTTCAACTGCTGGACAAATTAAAATCACCACAAACCCTTAGGAATTCCACCAGGTCCATTATTAGATTTTTTTATGTATAGTATAATTGTCTTTGCAAGAACACAATAATTGTGCAAAGTGCAATAATGGGCTAAAGTGAATTTATGAAGCCCCAACCAAGGTGGCAAAGGAGCACAGTGAGTAGCATTACTCCAGGTAGCCCTGATTGAAATGCACACTTCTGCTTGGTAATGCAGCATTTTGTAGTCTGTTACTGTTTATTTGATTGATTCTTAAAGGCATCTTTGGCCCTACATGTGATTGCCTATTTTGACAAGTTTGGATGTTCTCAGTGAATTGAAGTTATTGTGTGAGGTCTGAGTTGGTCAAAGCAATTTTCAGTGTGTAAGAGTGGACATCTGTAGGGTGAAGAACAGTAGGGTGAAGTACAGTAATCTGGGAAATTTTCTGAACTTTTTTTTATGAAATTTTATGAATTCTTTACATCTGTAACTTGACCAAATGTGACAACAAATAAATAAATATTTTGTTCATTCAAATTCCAACCTGGGTTGCAGAAACTACTATGTCTTTTTCCAGTATCTACTTATCACATTAGATCCATAATGTGGACCTTTCTGAAATACCTAAGATACCACAACTTACCACGTAATAAGAAAAAAGCAGGTACCATATTTTGAGGGGACATTCCACACATTGTAGCTTAAATTGTGTCATAATAAAAATAATTTGTATGCATTTGATAATCTGGAACAATATACTTTGAAATCAGGAACACATTTATTAGGTCAACCTAATTTGTGCAGGATAGGTCTATACCAAAAACGCAAACCTGAATGTGTGTCAGTTTTAATTAACTTTTCATTTTTTAATTTCCTTGATCTCTCTTTGCTTTACTCCTTTGTGATTTGTGATAATACATGGGTCCATGTACATTTTGATAGTTTGATTCTTGTTTGCTTGACGTAATATATAATATATAATAATATACGTTACTGTTCATAATTACCTTAACGTTCGTTTTAATCACATAACCTCAGTAATGTTAAGTTGGGGTGATTTCTCTATAACGTAATGATAATGTTATAACTGTTACTAACATAAAATTACTAACATTACATTATAATTATTTGAGCTTTTTGGTTACATTAATTAATATTTGTAAGTCTTGAAGCACATTAATTCACCAGATATTTAGGAAAATAATAACATTTATTACATTTGAGGCCAGTTTTACCAGTCAAAACAGTTTTTAGCTTCCTCTTTAGTAACTCCCCCCAAGAAGATAGGAGGTGAAAAAAAAAATTGTCACAGACAATGTTGTGACCACTCAGACCTTTGGTCATGTCAAGCATGACATGGAAACCCAGTATATACCTGCATGTTCCAGGCATAACTGGAGTGGGCATCGCATGCAGCCCATACCTTGATGCCATACTTCGCTGGCTTGCTAGACATGTACTGTCTAAATGGACAGCATCCACAAAATGGGACTAGCCTTTCATCTACTGTTACATTAGGTCCTGATTGTATAGCAGTGGAAGGCGTTCCACCCATTTGTCCTACAGTTCCCTTATGGGAGCAAGCTTGTCTGATTCTCTTTGCTGAAGCCTGGTTCTTTTGTTATCAAAGTGAATTATTCGAGAGATAATGTGAAAAGTCTCTAAAGACATTGTTGCTGGGAAGATAGTCCTACCAGTCTCAGCACTCCATAGGCTAGATGTAGTGAAAACACCAGCTAAAATTAACAACTCAATGTAGGTTTTGAGGTGGGTCTCATCTAGAGTTTTTCAGCTCTCCCAACAAACCCGCCTGCCCTCCAGATTTGTCATGTCAAGAATGAGCTCTCCCATGTTTGGTGTTAAGAACAATTCAAAAGTGGACATAATGTCATGCACATGGGTAACTGCATACCTGGTGGGCCTAGGAACCATTTTGATTTTATTTGGTGCATTGAGTCTACCCTGATTCAGACTTGAGGATGTGGACCACAACACATTCTCATTTTTTGACACAAAAGTGTCTTTCCTTGTCCCCACAGACACCACAGTCTTTTCATCCTCAAAAGAATCACTCTCATCAGACGATCCTTCATAGTCAGGATCATTGAAAACATTGTCTGCAGTTTCTGAGATTTATCCTTTTAAATCACTCACATCATACAAACACTGTGCTAACACTTCATTCACAGTGTATCTTGTGGTCATTATTCTTGTGGACAGAGAATCACAATGCTCACACAGAAAGCACTACTGTACTGTGTGTGTGTGTGTGTGTGAATGCTCTTTTATAGATTTGCCCCTCCCCCATGATGAGTTCTCTGAATTCTGAGTTCCTGCCAAATCCATGAGAATCAACAGGTTCTCATGGATTCTGCAGGAACTCAGAATTCAGAGAACTCATCATGGGGGAGCATTCACACACACACACACACACACACAAGCTTGATGCTTGAAATTCTTTCAAAAAAAAAAAAAAAAAACCCTCACACCATTCAAGCTCTAGTTCCAGGAGGCATGGGAAAAGAATATGAAAAAACTGAAAAGATATCTTATATACTTTCTTTATGACTAGTTTAGGTTTGTAAATTTATATTTATTACCTCTGAAAGAAATGCTTTTTGATTTGTGCTTGTAAAGTTTTTTTTTACTGTGTTTGTAAACACATTATTACATTGTTTTCACAAATACTAGATTTCTTCCTTTCTAAAAAAATAAAGTTTTCAGATATATGAAACACTGAAAAGGACAAAAATTGGCCTTCATATAATAGTGAAATAAAGAAAAAAGGTCTGGCCAATAAAGTATAAATGATATTTACTTTTAAGTTTGCAATATCTTGAGAGAGAGTCAACAGGAAAAGGTAAAACAGAACAGAAAAATAATCTGCATATAAAGTTTTATCTTTTTCACAAAAAAGAGGGTGGGGTCAAAATGACCCCAGACATCAGCGATTGGTTCAAAATGTGTACAGGCATTTAGAAAACTCTGTAACACAAGATGTGCATGTTTATGAATTCATCTAGTAAATTCAGCAAAAGTCAGAAAAATTCAAGGTTTAAAAAGACAACCTGATACATTATGAACCAGAGGTATCTAAACTTTTGAACAGGATGATTGATGTAAATTGTTATTATTTTGTCTTCTGAGAAACATGTAAATATCTTATGTAGCTTCTGAAGAGCAATACTAAATGAAAAAAATAAGATCTTTAGACAAAATAATAACAGTTTACACCGATCATCCTGTTCAAAAGTTTACATCCCCCTGGCTCTTAATGTAGTGTGTTGCCTTCTTGAACATCAGTGAATGTTTGCACCTTTTGTAATAGTTGTGTATGTAAACTTTTGAACTGGTTAATTTGTGTGAATTCAGTTATTTTTGTCTTGTGGACTATATTTAAACATCTGCTATGTGAAATAGCTTACTCAGGGCAGTACTAAATAAAAAACAAAATACAATTTTTATGATCCCTCTTATTTTTTAAAATCATTAACATTAGGCAGATTCTGCAAGGCGTATGTAAACCCAACTGTATGTTTCTATCAACAGGAAACAAAACAATACAGCAGTGAGTTGTGGTAACACATGTCAGGCCAAGGATACACTGCAGGATGAGCCAGTGGAGTGTAAATTGACATCCATGTAGGAGGAGTGATTGGTCTAATGCTCTCATTCAGGTAAATAGAAATCTATACATAGATTTGCATGATATAATATTGTTGTTGTTATTTTTCCCTATTCTTCACTGCATAATGTAATATAAAATTGTGGTTTTAGATCATTGTTTAAAATCAAAAATTGTGTCTGTCCATTTACAGGGTGATCTTACTCTTAAGATGAGCCAATACAGTGGACAGTTGAAATCTAGGAAGGAGGAAAGATTGATGGGTTTCAACACTGGTGTCATCAAGGAGAAACAGTAGGCTTCCTTGCAAAAAAGTACAAGTTCAGGACATCAGAACATTTAAAGCTCTTAAAGCATTATAGATTAAAACATCTACACACTGGTCAAGGCTGGTCAGTACGGTGCTTGTACTCAGATTGTCCTTGTTCATTTAAAGGTTGGGGTGCACTCTGTGGAGCTCTTTGGATCTCACCATGGTGATACCTCTCACTTCAACAATTAAGAGCAAACCAAACTAAATGCCTGAGGTTTAAATAAGGCAAGCCACCTTCAAAATGCTCTGTAGCGATGTTATTTTGCATTTATACACCACAAAAATTATATATATATATATATATATATATATATATATATATATATATATATATACACACACACACACACATATATACATACACAGACACGTATATGTCTATATTGCCAAAAGTTTTGGGACGTCTGCCTTTACATGCACATTTGAACTTTAATGACATCCCATTCTTAATCTGTAGGGTTTAATATGGAGTTGGCCCACCCTTTGCAGCTATAACAGCT
>CM075007.1:6606400-6632139 GCA_037576675.1 Pangasius sanitwongsei
TTTGTGAGGTCAGGCACTGATGTTGGACGAGAAGGCCTGGCTCACAGTCTCCGCTCTAATTCATCCCAAAGGTGTTCCATCAGGTTGAGGTCAGGACTCTGTGCAGGCCAGTCAAGTTCCTCCACACCAAACTCACTCATGTCTTGGTATGCTGAAGCATTAAGAGTTCCTTTCACTAGAACTAAGGGGCCAAGCCCAACCCCTGAAAAACAACCGCACACCATAATCCCCCCTCCACCAAACTTTACACTTGGCACAATGCAGCCAGGCAAGAGAAGAGTGATTCGTCACTCCAGAGAACACGTCTCCACTTCTCTAGAGTCCAGTGGCGGCGTGCTTTACACCACTGCATCTGACGCTTTGCATTGCACTTGGTGATGTAAGGCTTGGATGCAGCTGCTCGGCCATGGAAACCCATTCCATGAAGTTCTCTACACACTGTTCTTGAGCTAATCTGAAGGCCACACGAAGTTTGGAGGCCTGTAGCTATTGACTCTGCAGAAAGTTGGCGACTTCTGCACACTGTGCGCCTCAGCATTCGCTGACCCCGCTCTGTGATTTTACGTGGCCTACCACTTTTTTTTCTGCTTCATCCCTACCCTAATCAAATGTTGGTTGTAATGTGTTTAATGATGACCTTGATGAAGGCCACAAGTCAAAAGCGTTAGTCTAACAATAAAGTTGTTCTATATACTACAAATGTTGCTGGAGTTTTGACCTCTTTAGACTTTTTTCCCTTCTCCATGCACGTTGGATGTTGATGAAGTTGTGTCTGAAACCCCTACTCTGCTTCTGAAATATTATTTGCTCTTGTCTTATCGAATCATGTCTTTGTTTTTCGTTTTGCAGTTCTGCTTGCCCAAGGCTGTCATGATGTCTTCCCCCACTCAACTACATGTTACTATTGAAGAGACTAAAGTTAACACTACCAGATGGAATCGCTAGCACTGTAGATGAACTTTTTGTCAGCTGCACAGGATCATTTTCAACTTCAAGGGAGTTTTACTTTTATATACATGGACAAAGATTTTGATAACAATTCTTCACTCTAATGTCACTTAATGTGGTTAAGACACAGTCAAACTAGTTAAAAAAGAACCTTCTATTATTCTCACATTGACTTCCTTCAATGAGGCTGCTGCTTCCTCCCCTCCAGTGCCACTGGATCAGTCTTTCCAGGATGACAGTTCCTCAGTTAGTTCATCTGACACCATCATTTTACCACAGCCCCCAGAGTATAAATCAGAACCTTGGCCAACTAATTTTGTGATATGCACCTTTTCATATAATGTCAAAATGCCCCTTCTAGAATGAAATAAGGCTTATGAAAGTGATGGCTCACTCCTTCAGAATCCAAGCATGAGCTCTGACGTACTTGAGAAACTTGCTGAAACAATATTCCACTACACTGTCTGTCCCGCTGGTCTTCAAATACAAGCAGCTGTAGAAGCTCTGAAAAAAAAAAAAATAAATAAAAAAAAAGCATCCATGCCTAAGAGAGCCTGCAACCTCATTTTCAGGCATGTACGGTTGGCAGCAGCATCTTAAATACATTTCCATTCTAAAATGAGAAGGCATAACATACCTTGTCCTGAACTTGATATGCTTGTAAAGGAAATCCCCTGGTGAGAAAAGTCCTGCAAAAAATTGCAAGAGACCGAAGAGAGCAGAGGTGAACTACCTTCCTCCACATCCAAGTGGAGAAACTAGCAACAGTCTGGAGATGGAGAGACAGGAGCTTCTTAACAAGGTAAAGAAGAACAACAACACTAAAAAAGAAATGGCCTAAACATTCTCCTATTGAAGGCTTGAGGTCGTGAGTGGTAGTCCAACTGCTGATGACTTGAGAGAGAGATGGCCTGCTTTGTTTTGTGAAGCTGAGATGGATGAATCTATAAACCCTTAAAAATGTTACCTGCTCCATTGGGCAGTAAGAATAATTTGATTTTACTAAACTAAATGGATATTTGAATAAACTGATATTTATTCAAATTAAGTGTAATCACAAAAATTAAATGTGCTCTGGGATTACAAAACCATAGGATTTCCTGGCACTGTAAAGGTGCATAGGCACACAATTTATGGCTGAGAGCAACATTCAAGCAGCATTCATTCGGAGGCTACAATCAGCTACAATCTCAGCCATCTTGTGTCATGTTCTACAAACGTTTTACTAATTTATAAATAAAATATATTAATATTTTAATAAAATAAAATTTATTAAAATAAATTTTACTCAGTTTAAAGTAACCTGAACTATGTTTAATGATGGTCGTTTTTAGCATGTATGTGTTCATTCTGCCCTGATAATGAAGTCACTTTGAATGATTCAAGCAATTCAGCAGAATTGTCTTAATTTTTCTTGTAAATTGTATGCAGGAGGACAGCCACAGTGACGCCACTCATCACATCCTCAAGATCCTGGTCATCCATGGTGCTGATGGAGAGGATCCAGTGGATTTATCCATCCTTCTTGAAGGCAAGAGAATGTTGCCAGGATGTAGCAGTACTGCTAAAGCTTGGATGCTGCTTATGGGGCTGATTTATGCCCTCAACCTTGCATACCCTCGAACAATGCTCTACATTCTTGAGGTGTTTCAAAAACTTTTCCTAGAACTGGATGGGATTAAGCTGACCCCAAAACTACAAGCTTTAAATTTGATGTTGCTGTCTTAAATGCTATTGCCATGGCAAGTACTGTACAATCTTGGCTGTTGGTATAACCCAACTCAGTTTTCCATCTTGCAAATGACTGTAACAACAACTTGCAAAGACCACTGGTCCCTCCGCTCACATACAGCAACTTGTCTTATAGTGGACCTTCCACTGTCCTGCACATAGACTTACAGCAGCCTTCATCCATTTTGACTATCCAAAAGACTGTGTTGGATGGGGTCAAATATGGCCAGGACTTGTTGACTTTGAAAACTATTTTGCTGTTTGGAAGATGGTTTAATGCAAAAATAATGCATAGATGCAAACATAATCGCAGTGGAGTGATAATGTATTGTGTGCCAGTGTGAATATCAGTATCCCTTTCATTATAAACACTTGGCCCTAATAGCATGTAATGCACTTGACAAAAATAGTAATGCAGGGCTTTAGTGATGATGTTCTGCTCGCATGCTTGTGGTGAATTAGCACCTTGCTTTGAAGCTGTCTGTCTGAAATGTTTTCTGTTTTGTGTCAAATAAGGCACATGGTTTTATTGTCATTGATGTATATTACAGATAAAAGGTAAAGAAAAGTTAACATTTTATTCTTTATCTAGAACTGTTAACACCTTTAGCTGTTGATCAAAATGTTTTAATGCATTAAAGTTTTAATAGCGTACTTAAAGTGCACTAGTCCAGAGTGCTGGTTTGAATGTTGCAATTGTAACATTTCAGAGGGCTGTAAGGTTTTAATTGAATATTTGTAAAGCACCTTTCCAGATCTGTGCTGGATGTGGTAAATTTCTCTTTAAGAGCAAGATAATATTGACACAAACAAACCTTTGCAATATTTACTGACAAATCAATGACTGTTTTAACTTTGATACAGTATAATACTTGGAGACAAGAACATTGGGTAGGGGTGGGAGTGGGTGGGTGAGGATACTGATATGGATTTGACCAAGCAGTTAAAAGGCATTGGTTGTTAATGTTGCTAATTCTAAAAATATTTCTATTTAGAATTTTGGTTAAAACCTCATCTCCTGTTGTTTTTGTTATGTGATATACCTTTCTATATTTCATGACTCCTGGGGTCAAAACAAAAACATTTTGACATGCAGTGTAAACTGTAGGATCAAATAATTAGCAGTGATATTTTTGATAAATTCATGTTGGTGAAAGGAGAATTGTTTTACAGAACAGCAGACACTTGAATGAGCATTCAGTCATACTTTAATTTTTCAACAGAGCAAAAATTACTATTCTATATTATTGGGGGTATGTTTTGTTGATTAATGCCAGTCATACCACTGTTACATTTATGGCTGCTGAGATTTCACTTGTTTAAAATAAGGGCTCCAGTCCCAGGGGACAAAACTGTCATTAAAAACGATCAAAGGTTTTACTGAATGCACCTTTAAAAACTTGTTTCCAGACTTTACCAGGTCACGTGAAGGTGACTGATTCATTGTTGTTTAATGTTGACAAAATTATCTGTTTAATTGTATTGTATTTTAGTTGTGTGGTTTGTGATACAAGTATATTAAATGCATAGAGAAGATGATTACATTTATTTGGTAACATTTATCAAAAGAAAATTAGCAACATTTATATAATTATTGTGAGTAATATAACTTCATACAACTAAGTAAGTGAAAATGTCAAACAGAAAAAAATATAATAAAATTTTAATTTAAAATAATAACTTCATAAGAGTAAATAGTAAATACTTAATATTTTGATGACAGTGACATTCCTGTTTATGAAAATTTTAAATTGATGTTACTTAATACTTTAAATA
Source organism: Pangasius sanitwongsei (assembly GCA_037576675.1). Taxonomy (NCBI): domain Eukaryota; kingdom Metazoa; phylum Chordata; class Actinopteri; order Siluriformes; family Pangasiidae; genus Pangasius; species Pangasius sanitwongsei. The sequence continues at coordinate 6,610,856 of CM075007.1, forward strand.
AATATAACTTAAATATAATTAAGTAACATTTACTTAATACCTTCACAAATGTTAAGTTTAGTGCTAAGTAGATTTTCACTCTCACTCTGTCACCTTCAGTAGCTGTCCCAGGAACAGTGGGTGACACAGACAGTACTCGAACCAGGGCCCCTGGAGCTGTGAGGTGACAACACTACCTGTTGCATCACCGCACCTCATTCTGACATCTGCAAATCAAAACACTGCAGATGTTTTTTTTTTAAGCAAATCATAACTTCTACTGGATGAAAACTGAACAAACAGATTTATTTGTGTGAAATGAAGGCTTCTTTTAGACCTGTGAATACTTTTTGTTATATGCAGTCTGATATAATTAGTTGACTTTTGCAAAACAGAATGGTGGAGGGACTATGGCATGCACGCCCACACCCATGCATGCGAACACTACCATCTGTGTAATTATAGCTGAAAAGTTTACATTTGAGTACACTGGTGCAGGACATTGAACAAGCCTTTGTAGATTGTTACGATCAATCTTCCCCTTTGTTGTTTCGAGGCTGTGTGCAACTCTTGTTAGAAACATGACTGAGCACTGCACTCTAGTGGACACACTTACAGCAAAAATATTTGAAGTGTATAGTGTATGATATCATCACATTTGCTGTTGTGGTGTCCTGCGATGCGTCCCATCCAGGGTGTGTATTCCTGCCTCGCATGCAGTGTTTCTGGGATAGGCTCTGGATCCAGTGCTATGACTCTGACAAGACAAAGTGACATTACTGGTGAATAAATGAATGAATGATTTGCTGCTGTGAATACCATTACAGTATGAAATAATGTATATTAAACACAGGAACAAATATCTGGTGGCAGATTTACACCAATTGTACATGTATATAAATAAATGAATATATAAAAATCAGGTGCACTGTGTGTGAGAAAAAATGCATGGAAAAATCATAAGAAAACAAAATAATTCAAAAATTTAATAGATCACTGTTTATCAGACAACTGCAATGCTTACATTAATACATACAGTAAGGCATACAGGTATACAGTAAGGGTTTATTAATTGTGACGATATTACATACTATATATCACAATAAAGATCTTCAGAATTTTTTAAATATAGTTAAATATTTCAGAGGGTTGGTAGATCTCTGAATGTTTAAAAGAAAAATGTAGTAATGCTTTAACTGACCGATGAGAAACCCCAATCATACCAGCCTAATAAATTTCCTTTCAGTTACAGTCTTGTGAAAAAACGTGATCATTCCTCTGATCATTTGGAATCCTAATTAAACAGACATAGACATTGTTCTGGACATAGATTAAAACTTTGCCTTCAGGCATATAAATTAATCATTCTCCAAAAGATTATCACTAAGTATCACTAAGGATTTCTGCCTTGGATGGGTGACATTAAAATGAAGTCTTCTATTCTATAGAATTGAGGCTTATAGCCTTGCTATTCTATTAATTCTATTGATTTTAGTTATAGAGTAGTTAATTATTCTAAAAACATTGATTTTATAATTTATTATAATATTATTATGATATAATCTGGGGGATGTGTTCATTCATTCATTCATTCATTCATTCATTCATTCATTCATTCATTCATTCACTCATTCATCTTCATTAACTGATTTATTGTGATCAATGTCTTGGGGAATCCAAAGCTTATCCCAGGAACCCTTGGTGTGAGGAGGGAGAATTCATCACAGATGGGACACCAGTCCTTCACAGGGCACCATGTGCACACACACACACACACACACACTCACACCTATGGGGTTTAGCACAGCCATGCATGTTAACTGTCTACATGTTTTTGGACGGTGGGAGGTAACCCGAGCTCTATTGAATAGTGAACCCTGGAGCTGTGAAGCAGCAAAGCCACCAGAATAAGTATTTCAGAGCTAAATACTCTAATTCCACATCTAGACCAGGGTCCAGGTCCAAACATCATTTGGAAGAAAGAGGCTGCATTCCTACAGAAAAGGAAGCAGTCTTTTTCAGTGTCCTTGTCCAGTTACAGTCTTGTGTTTTTGCACATTAAAGCATATGAATTACACAACTGAGAAGCACTTTAATAATGTTTACACATTTCCATACACATGAGCTGTCAAATGTGACTCATGAAAGAGAACAATGCACTTGATTACAATTTAAATAGTAGCATGATTCCTATGCTTTATTACAAGAGAGACAGGGGACAAAATTGAATGCTATGGGGGAAAGGTAGAATCATTATGCATATGTGGGAAGCAAATAAGCAACCTGATATTCTAACCCATAAAATGTTCAAATAAATAAATGAATCAGTCTAGCAGCAGAAACAGTTGACATTATTGGTTGAGTCACACCAGTTATCTGCGCGATATTCTAATTTCCCATACACTTTAGTAGACATTACATTACATTTACATTATTTACCCGACACCTTTATCCAGAGCAACTGTGAAGTAGATTTACTCTCCTTTTTTGCTTTGTAATTTAGTAGAAGTTGTCAGCTCCCATGCTGGGTTTCACAACCTGACACCAGGACCTGAACACAATCAAATCTGTATCTGCAGACTTCTGCAATCGACCCACCCACCTTTGTCAATCAATGTGAGCACTGTTGTGTCTTTTAGATTATTATATTACTAATAATAGTTCCACTGTTACAGATGTCTTCAAGTGAGAGCAGAATGTCTGCTTCCTCATTAAAAGAGGCATATCAGCGGGTCATCTCAATACATCTCAGCCAATACTGGTTCCATTATAGTCTGGCTCCCCTCGTCTTCTCCTAATTCAAACAAATCACTGCAATAAATGGCCCTGCTGAGCAAATTATTGGATATCTAATGATGCCATCAGTGAACTGTTCACTGCCAAATCCACAGCCACGTCTGAAAGGACCCAGGCTATGCTGGCAGCCACCTGCCTCATTTCCTCTCACCCCTATCCTAGTACTCTGCCATTTTGTAGACTCTCCACATGCCCTTCTTACTCCTCTCTAAGCTGTGCAATTGTGCACAGCTACAGTGCACTATTTTTTATAAAACAGCATTACATTTTGTAATACTGTCACCCATGTGCAATGCTAAAGTCCTAGTGAACACAGACCCACTGACTAGCACACAGTCATGCAGTATGGCAAGGAATTCTGCACCTTATGAAAAAAAATGGATTTTAACCAAAGTATTTTCTGCCAGTAGTATACTTCTCTACTCTATAAAAATAATTAAAAAAATTAAACAAAAATAATTCACCAAAACATGAAAATTTTATTTGGCTACTTTCTAACATTGCCTTGGCTTCCTGCACAGAAAGAAGTAAATAGGAGCCAGTTTAATAAATACAGGGGTAAATGAGGTCAGTCTGCCAAAAGATGTCTAAAATCTTGCTAGCTAACTGAGCTTTTCTCAGTTTGATCAAGTTGCCATAGCAGAATGGACATAAGCGTAATCAGTTCAGTCTGTAAAATGCCAGTGTGTTATAACCAGTGAGGATGTAGGACCCAGAAGTGGAACACAGACACAAGGGAAGAGCGTTAAACAGATTTTATTGAAAGTTGGAGAGCATAGAAGTGTGTGGCTCTGTGCGTTGGTCAGGGGCCAGGATTTGAACTCGGGTTGGCAGCATGAGAGTTGACCAGTCAGTCGGTGAACCACAGGAAAGACAAAGAGCTGGGCATAGCAGGCAACCCTGCCTGCTTTCCACGGCCGTGAACCCGCATTGGAAGCCGGAATGATCTGGCAAGGAGTGCCTGGAAAAGCTGGATTTATATGAAATGGGTTTATGATGAAATGGAAAGCAGGTGTGTTCACTTGGCTATGCTTATACACACAAACAGAAATGAGGGGGAGAGAAATACTGTGTGGCAAAGCGTTCTAACCAGTGATAGTTTTAGGCGATCACTAGAGCCAGTCACACCAGATTATGGCAGAACAGGCTAACCAGAAATACAAATTTAGTAAAACAACTGCACCAACTATGCCACCCCGTTAGGTACAGGGAACCATCATTACACTATCTAAAAAGGACACAGGTTCATTGTTCCAGGGTAGGAAACAGAAGAATAAATGCAGAAGTATGAAACTTTAATACTTTTCACAATGTAAAAAACACCCCTTTATTCAGTTAATTAAAATAGCCAAGACAAAACGCACACATTACCATTAAAATAGAGGGAACTATCCCCCCCAATATCATGGTCCCACATTCACAATTATAGAACACACAGACCACACAAGACTAGGGGTCAACCACCTTGATTTTATATGATCTGTCCCTCAACCAAGACACAGCACACAGGTGAAATCATGCACAGCCACACAGCATGCTGTGATGGAAATACCACCACCATACAGGACGGACAGCCTGAGGCCTGCCCTGGGGGCTTGACTCCTAAAAAACAGGACAAAAAGAAACTATCATACACCAAAAATACAAACCAACACTATTCAAAAACCTCATACACAATTTCAATAAAAGTAACAAACCAGCCAGGCGACCCGACTTTCACAAAAACCCTCACTTATAGGACTCAATTACAATATTAGAAGACGAGCTTACAAGCCTGGACATAGGGTCACAGAAAATCATCAAAAAGAATCAAAGTCTACCAATTCCACGCGAAACGATGCGGGGCAAGGTCACACACGCGGCACGACACAACCCACACCGCACAGGAAGCCCCACGAGGTAGCGCAGTTCGCGTCACACCGGAAGTAAAGAGAGCAAAACAGCAGCACCACTGGATACCGCCCTGCAATCTCGATTAAATATCTGGAAGACCAATCTCCAAATATGGGCAACTCTACCCGAAGGCACGGGGACACGTTAAATTGTCAATCCGAGGGAAAAGCAGACTAGGGAAGGGCAGCAGACAACCCATACATCCACAATTAATCCTGTAAAACAGAAACTGTCGACTAAGAAAGAAATGCAAATCAAGAGCATAAACTATTCCAGTTAGCAGTAACCAAGTAGCCAAGCAGCACATACCGTCAACGCAGTGGGAGCTATGAGTGATACCGGAAATGGGCGGTCCCCAAGCTATGGCACACACCAGGCAGCGCCCCATGCCCCAGAATATATACACACACCAATCACGCAGTGAGTAAACCAGGCCCTACTCATTACAACCCTACTGAAAACAACTGATATGTGCCATTTTAGTCTTAAAATATAAACCAACTGCATGACTCACCACAACTGGAAACACGAAGAAGGGGGGAAAACAGGGAACCCAATGGGACAGGGAAACACAGGAGTAAACACTGAAACTGTATTTAGATACTTGTGATAATGTACTGTTCTGTACTGCTGACATGTAAATTTATGTACTGCTGACAAATTTTTATATTTGTATATGAACATTATGAACATCTGTACTGTTGCTTGTATGTGCTACTGACAATTGTAATATATTTTGAAATATTCTCAATAAAGTATATTTAAAAGGAAACACTGGAGTCTAGCCCGGGCCATAACACTGTAATGTACATGCACTGTCAGTCATCAATAAACCAGAGAAGAATGCTTAGACACAGGGTACAGCGTGTACAGTGGACAGCAGAAGTTTTTACAATGTTTAAATGACCTTAAAAAAGACAAGAAATTTAGCAGAACAGAACAAAAAAAGGCCAAATTAATCTCCAGTTATTTCAGTACAGATATAGCATGAGTGAAGAAACAGCAACAAGGCTCATGTTTGTCATCACATCACACCTCATAAGAGCAGACTGGGGTGATTGTTCATGTTGTGTTCATCATTGTTTGTCCACTACCTTGTCTATTTGTTTATGTGACTCATATGCAAACTTGTGGATCATCAGATCTTCTGATTCAGATAAACTCCATTTCATGTGACATCACTTTCTTCACAGTCAACAATCTTGACAGAATGGAAAAGGTAATGGAGGAAGGAAGGCAGGGAAAAATAGACATCGGCATAAGCAGCACAAAAACTGCTGTGCCTTCTCTGAATACCTGCCTCATCATCTCATTCTCTTCATTTATCTTAATGAAAGTGAATTTGAATAAATGAGTAGGTGTTATTGGCAATTGCTGTCACTCTATTAGCAACTGTTATTTATCATTTATAACATACACAGCCTTATTTAGGTTTATGGATCTACGGCATCACAATCTAAAAAAAAAAACGCATTGTTGCACTTCCGCTTAATGTTAGTGTGACTTTGGCTGAAGTTCATGGTGATGGATTCATTTAGTTTACCTTTTATGTGAGTCAGGTGATTTGATTTAAAATATATATATATTTTTAAATCTGTCCATTAAAAACACCTATATTGATGACTGTGATCTATAACTACAATATTGTTACTCACCATCCCAAAAGCAATTACATTGGTGCATTTCTGCTTAAAGGGCCCTTATCATGGAATGTTTCTTGTCCTTGCATATTTGATAAGGTTTTGAAGAGTTTGATGTGTAAAGTTTGTACAGTTGTGCTTAAACAGCACATTTTGAATTCCTAATGGCTCTGATTTCACTACCATAAACAAATGTGCTCATACAGACCAAAGTGGCTGAAGTGAGAAAAAGTACTCCTGCTGTTCTGTTAGGAACCAAATATTTTTGCATCTCCCAAAGTACCTAGTCATCAGAATGAAGTGGCTAAAGCTTGTTCTTTGAGGATTTCAGTCCAACTTTAACAGTTTGTGCAGTGCATTTCAGCCTGGACAGCTTATTGAACAAGGCACAATACAGTGCCAGCCGTGCCAAAAATTTAGTGCTGACAGACAAATCAATTCCAATTATTCTGGTCTCAACAGCAAACCCATAAACACTCAAACTTATTTTAATTTATTCCTCTTAATGACTATTCAATATAAATATTATTTACAAAGAAGCTTTATGTGGGCTATGGATGCATAGCTTGTATTGTGCTGATTCCCATTTTGCTAAAATATTTGTTAGTTTTACATTATGCCAATCATGCAGAGTTTGCAGCACAGAGGGGCTCATGAAAAATTAATATAAAAGTCACAAAATAAAGCTGATAAAATATATGTAAAATAAAAATTCAAATAATTTTACTAAAAATCCTACTGTTTTCATACTTAGCAGATGATATATGATAATACATAATAACATAATACAGGGATAATAATAATAATAATAATAATAATAATAATAATAATAATAATAATAATAATTGTGGAGAACAAACGTGACTGCTAGTCCATTTCTTAATATATAGATACTGCTCAACCTCAACACACGAGTAAACACAAATTAACCCAAGACAAGATTTAAAAAAAAAAAAAAAAAAATTTCACAGTTCACGCGAAGAAGCTAGCACGCGCAAGATATTCAACCAATGGGCTTCCTTGGAGATGGTGACGTGGAAGTGCGCGCTCCGGAAAAGGAAGACAGTCACTGGCTGCAGCAGCAACTGTGAAGTGATACAGAGACCAAGCGGTCTCTTTTAAACAGTTAGTTGTTTACAATTTAAAGAAGGCAGCAATATAAAGTCGAGGAAGAAAACCGCAATGTTTGTTTATGTGGATGAAGGCGGTCACTGCTCCGTTACCAAGCAACAGGAGATTAAACAGTGACTGAGTAAACATTGGTTTGTGAGTGTTTACTTTTAACCACTACAGTAATTCATTATTCATACCAATAAATCCTGTCACACTACTACACTCAACTAACTAAATATTGTTTATTTTATTTGTCATTAAATTTGAACATGCAGATCAGTCATATAATACACTGAATTAATGAAATGTCTAATTAAACACTAATCCCCATTGCTATCATAAATAAGCCAAAATAAGCACTCTGCGTGTCCAAGATCACATCCTATTCACTATAATTTGAACTACTTACACATGCCTTCCTGCCATGCATACATTCATTCATTCATTCATTCATTCATCTTCAGTAACTACTTTATCCTAGTCAGGGTCACAGAGACTATCCCGGGAACACTGGCCCCGGGGTGGGATTACACCCTGAATGGGAAGTCGGTCCATCGCAGGACACCATGCCTCACACATAGGGGTGAATTATTGTCACCTACACACCTACAAGTATGTTACTAGGAGGTGGAAGAAAACCAGAGGACACCCACACAGGCAAGAAGAGAACGATGCTCCACACAGATACTAACCAGAGCTCAGTATCAACACAGGAACCCTGGAGCTATGTTTCCTGCCAGCTGTGTTTCACAGACCAGTGGGGTCTCTAGACACCACTTTGAGAACCCTAGACAATGCAGAGCTCCCATAATGCACTTATTGTTTGAAGGGAATCAGCAGTAGGTGACCATTTCAGATACAGAGCTCACGCCAGATGTTTAAATCTACAACTAAAATATCTAAATAAAATGTGTAAGGTGTTTTTTTTTTAAATTTACTATCTACAGGAGTAATGGAATACATCTATTTTCTACGAAGGCGGAGATACAAGGAGCGTGTATATCGCCGCTGGAGCTCCTTTCTTGGCTTGACTGAGGAGGAATGCCAGGAAAAATTGCACCTCTCCAGTGGTGTGGTTTTAGAGATATGCCGGCTAGTCGCAGACGATGTGGCCAATCCGTCAGGCCCCAGTGCTCTCCCTGTGGCTGTGAAAGTCACAGCAGCTCTTGCCTTCTTTGCGAATGGTTCATTCCAAAACACCTTGGGCTTGGTGACGGGTGTAAGCCAGTCAGCTGTCAGTTGTGCTATACATGCCGTTTCTTCCAGTTTAGTCCGTCATGCTGCGGATTATATAGTTTTCCCTACCTCACCCGAGAGCCAGCTCAGAACTAAGCAAGATTTCATGTCTAAATATGGATTACCTGGGGTTTTAGGTGCAATAGACTGCACACACGTGCAGCTGCGTGCACCCTCTACTGAACCTCTCAGTTATGTTAATCGATTCGGAGTCTACTCCATTAACATCCAGGTCGTGTGTGATGCAAACTGCTTGGTGACACATGTTTATGCCAATTATCCAGGATCTTCACATGACTCCTTTATCCTGGCTAATTCTGTTATTCCTACAGTGTTTCAGAGGGGCAGCCTGGATGGGTGGTTGATAGGTGACGACGGCTATCCTTTGAAGCCGTGGCTGCTTACACCATACGTTACACCGACTTCAAGAAAGCAGCATGTTTTCAACAGTGTTTTGAGCAGGACCAGGTCAGTGATTGAGCAAACTTTTGGAAGGTTAAAAATGTGTTTCAAGTGTTTGGACCGCTCAGGTGGTACGTTACAGTACAGCCCCAAGAACGTCAGTGCATTCTTTGTGGCATGCTCTGTACTTCACAACATTGCCACACGCCGTGGATGTCATTTTGACCTCACTGAGGAGGCGTTACAGGACTTAAGAAGAAGAGAAGCAGAGCTTCATGAGCCGTATGAGGAGACTGGAGAGCAGCACTGTTTACATTCAGCAGTACAGTGAAACGTCTGACGTTTGTTTTTTTTCAGTCTTACAATAAAGTCATAGTGTTGGGCTAATGTTAGCTTGGGTGTTTGTTTCTATTAATAGGTGTTTTCTTACCTTCATAATAGTTCATGTACGATGAAGCATACAGTCTGGCATACAGTCTGGTGCCTTTGTCCAGCTTACTAGAAGGAGCTTTGCAAGTGTTCTTACATACACGATGAACATTGTTGACCTTAATTTTCTGGAGCCCCTAAAGACACCGGGTGTAAAATAGCACCATTGCTATTATAGTGGATGAGCCGGAAGCAGAAGTACTTGTTTTGGTTATAACACAGAAGTGTTTGTGCAAGTAGCCCATTTCCTTCATATGTAAGGTGTAGCATAGTATAGCTGGCTGTCCAGATGTGGAACCTCCATTGCTATGAGGGAGACCAGCATTTATTAGCATTAGCAATAGCATTAGCCAGTCTCCACAAGATGGCTCATTAAATGCCAGCAGCATTTCTAAAGGCCCCCAGCTCACTCAGCAACAAGGCTGTGTGCTGACTCCTCTCTTGCCTTCTTCTCTGTTGAGCATGACCCTCTACACAGCCCATCTCCTTACTAGCTGCTTCAGGATCAGGACTCCACCACCTCCATGTGCACCACCTGCTTATGAAGCTTACACCATTGTTATGAAAAGCATTTTTTTGTGCTTAATAATTGCCCATTACTGCACAGTGTTACCACAGTTGAAATGTTTTAAAGGATAATTTGGTAGAACAATAGTAACAGTAGTTCATGTAACATTTTTATGTATGTGAACTTGAAAACATTGTAGGGATTAAAAACAGTATAAATTTGTGCCAGGGCCACAGATTGCTTACCAAATTTTAGCTCATTGTTCTTAGTCTTCATGTGCATTTTGGCATCTAATGGAGTTTGGTTAATAGATAAGCATGTTGGCTTAACTGTACATTTCCAGAATGCTGCTGGATCGTACTGTAACCATTTCAGATTAATTTTAAGATATGAACTTTATTTATTGTAAGCTAGCATGCCAAATATAACATTAAAACAGGGATTTAATTTTCAACTTCTGTATGTTAGTTTCCTATTTACGCTCCTGTGTGGAAAGTATGGTGATTTTCTCCCAAACCTGGTAATTAACTAGTGAGTTTGAATTTGAAATCAACAAACTGTGCAGGACTCTGGCTTTCCAGGACTGAAACTGGGTCCACTGTATAAGAAACAGCCTGTAATCAGGCTGTGCAAAATGGCGATAGATATTGTAGAATGATAGAAATATGTCTATCGATAGATATTTTCCTGTATCGTCTACACTCACCGAGCACTTTGTTAGGAACACTATACTAATACTGGGTAGGGCCTCCCTTTGCTCTCACAACAGCCCCAATTCTTCATGGCATGGATTCCACACAATGTTGGAAACATGCCTTTGAGATTCTGGTCCATGTTGACATGATTGCATCACGCAATTCCTGCAGATTTTTCAGGGGCACTTTCATGCTGAGAATCTCCCGTTCTACCACATCCCAAAGGTGTTCTACTGGATTCGGTGACTGTGAAGGCCACTGAAGAACACTGAACTCATTGTCATGTTCATGAAACCAGTTTGAGACAACTTTTGCTTTGTGACCTGGTGCATTATCATGCTGGAAGTAGCCATTAGAAAATGGGGAAATTGTGGCCATGAAGGGATGCACATGGTCAGCAACAATACTCAGAAAGGCTGTGGCATTCAAGCAATGATAGATTGGTATTAATGGGCCCAGTGGTTATCTGAGTTACTGCAGCCATTCTGTCAGCCTGAACCAGTCTGGCCATTCTCTGTTGACCTCTGTCATCAACAAGGTGTTTCCAGCTGCAGAACTGCAACTCACTGGATGTTTTTTCTTTATTGCACCATTCTGTGCATGAAAATCCCAGGAGATCAGCAGTTACAGAAATACTCAAACCAGCCTGTCTGGCACCAACAATCATGCCACGGTCAAAATCACTAAGATCACATTTTTTTCCCCCATTCTCATGGTTGATGTGAACGCTACCTGATGCTGCTGGCTTGTATCTGCATGATTTTATGCATTGCATTGCTGCCACATGATTAGCTGATTAGATAATTGCATGAATGACTAGATGTACAGGTGTTCCTAATAAAGTGCTGAGTGAGTGTATATCACCAATGATGCAAAAGCCACTTTTTGGCAGCCGAATTATGTCACTAAGTTAGGTGCTATGAGCTATTAGGAGTGTGCTGTAACAAAACCAAGCACGGAAGAGCGTGACACAGAGCGAAACTGTGTCACAGAACACTCCGACACAGAACAGGCATCAGCCTATAAGATAAGGAACTTGTACCTAAAAAAGGGATGTACTTCTGCCTTTTGGATTCCTAAAACTTGAAATTGAATATATAAGTATGTATTTAATATATATTTTTTATATTTTGGATTCATATTGTTCCCATTGTGACAGTGTTATATTGTTTTTGTTGTGATAGTCGGTTCAAAGTCACTTCCAAATACAAGCAGAAAAGTAAAAGTGCCTTTCACTGGTGTTTAGTTTACAGAATTACCAAAAAGCAGTCATAAATGCATGCATATGGATAATTTTATTCAACAATTTTAGAGAAAATGTAATATATTGCGATATAAATCTTTTCAAGATATGGAATTATACATACTGTGATATAAGATTTTGTCCATATCGTCCATATCCATAAGTTCTGACTTAAATTTATAAATTTAAATTCACCTCACATTAAGTGTTTCTCACCCTCTGCCAACACTGCTTCTAGGCATGATTATCTGGGATTGGATAATTAATCAGATTAAGTATTTGAATTAATGTTCAGAGCAATATGTGTAAGTGTAAGATGTGCAAGTATGTGTAGATAAGGTTGATTTCAACTAACAGGTTAATTTAATAATGAACAAATGTGATTATAACAAATGGTAAATGTCCATGAAAAATATAGACACAATTGTGTTTGCACAAATGTGAAAACAAATGGCAAATATCCATGAAATATATAATGCCAGGACCGTCATGTTAGGGCTCCTTCAAATCAGAGTGGTTCTCTTCACTGTGGTTTACATGCCAGCACACAATAGTAGTCTGTTGTGAACTCTAACTTAGTGTCAGGTGATGCGACGCCCATTTCCTCTAGAAGCCTGAAACAGAATGGAGGTTGAATGTGTTAAAATCATCTATAAACACAATGCATACAAAATGTCTTTCATAAGAACAGATTTACTGCAGAGCACATCACATGTAACTTACGTATCTGCAATTGTGAACAAGATGATGATACAGTAAGTAAGGAATAAAGTACAACAGCACATGCTGTTATAGGAAAATAATCAATAATAGGGTGGTGTGATGGTGTTGCCACTGCAAAGTTGTTTATTAGCCTATAACAGCACATCCCAAAGGTGTTTATTTCCTTTATACTATATGAATTTAACGATTACAATTTCTTTATTTAACGTTGAACGACATTTTGTCCTTTTTGTCTGTTTATACTTACATCGTGAAACGTCCTCAAGACAAATTAGTTCCTGTTGTCATGTTATAGCAACTATATAATACTATATAATCTATTGAATTATTAGTAAACTGATTACCGTGTCCTCATTGACTCTAAAAGAGCAGCTGCAGCTTGGGGGTCTGTTTTAAAGTAGGTCTGACAATAAGAGAAAGACTCCAGAAAGCCAACTGTGCCTGCAACTGTCATCTCCATCTTCAGTGGAATTCTTTCAATCCTTCCCAAGAAGAGACAGGTTAAAAGTCAAGACAAAAATGGTATCAAACAAATGTTAGTTATGACTCTGATGTAGTGTAGTTTTTAAATCTAGACTACAGTGTTGTTGGTAAAATGCAATGTAAAATATGAACAAAACAATAATAGACCAATAATGTTTCTTTTTTTCTCTACAGTATTATGATATGAATGAGAGTAAATAATTTATTTTCCTGCTGTACACTGTAATCCATAATAGCAGCAAGAGAAAATAATTGCACCTGGGTCTCTCACCCACAGGTATTATTAAATAAAAAACTGGGCTAAAACTCCTAATAGTCTTTGTTTAGAAAGATTTTTCAGTGGTTGGTCTACTTTTTTGCTGCACAATTATTAAATCTCTTCCTTGAAATTGGTAAATAACACTGGCTTAAATGCACTACTGTTCCCCAATACTGAGCTGAGGGAAACTTTCCTCCGCACCTGAATGATAAACCTGCCCAACATATCAGTTTTATTCAGATGTGGACTCCTGGAAAAATGACTAATAAGTGAGAAAGTGCCATGAAAGCCCTAAATGCTTGTGTATTGGGCAGGGGTGTCCAATCCTTTCCACAAAGGATCAGTCTGGCTGCAAGTTTTTTTAAAATTTTGATCAAGCAGGAACAACACCTGATAGTCAAAAGAAGACCAAATTAAACTGATTAAACGGGAAGAATCATGTGTGGCTCCTGCTGTGTTGAAATTAAAACTGCAGCCACACCTGCCCTTGTTGGTCAAGATTGAACACCCCTGGTATACAGCTATGCACTAAAATTCCTGCATGGTGCTACAAAAGACTAAACACCTACACAAAGCATGGGATTGATGTTACTGCATAAAATGTGTTTAGAAAAATAAATGACTGTGTTCACACAGGTTGTCATTTGAATGTACCTCTCTTTGTCAGGGAAGGGTATAGCTTCAAATAAAACCTGCAGTCTATTTTCAGACGCCGCCAACTGAGGACTAGCATAACGTTTGCTAACCTTCTTCACCTGAAGAAACACAAACAAAAGATACAATTTTATCTTACAAATCAATTTACATTGTTATAGAAATAAATACACAAAAAAATCATCTAGGCTCTCAAGTGGAATTAAAGTATATGAAAGTAATAGTACATATTCTTTAATGGTTCAGGTTTCATTTAGTCATATTTGCATAAGAATGCAATAACTGTAAACTAATTTTGTCTTTCAGTGACAAATGCATTAACACGATTCGTCTCTGCCATTTAACTTTGAATGAGATTAAGGTCTGTTTCCATAAGAAAAGTGACTGGTTGAGAATGACCAGTCATAGCCGGAACATTTGTCTTATTCCTGCCCCCAAAACCTTAAAATTCAACTTGACTCATGAGCAGAGCTTTGCTTCAATGACCTAGTGAAAGCAAATTGCTTCTTTGCATGCTTTATTCACTACATGTCACACCACTATTCCTTTTCTGAATATTCTACTCTGGGAAGTCCGTTACCTTCCCAAAAGGTGTCCCAGATTTTTTGACAGTCAGTGTCCTTCAGTTCTCACCTCTGCACAGATGTTGTTCAGTTTGTCACCACAGGAGCCGTAATATAGGCTGAACTCATCAGCATAGCCCAGAAGAGCAATACAGCCATGAGGCTTCAATACACGTGCTGCCTCCTTCAGGAAACGCTCAGTATCAAACCAGTGAGCTGCAGATGCTGCAGTCAGTAAATCCACAGAGCCATCAGGAAACGGCAGCTCCTCTGCTGGACCTGACCTGTGATAAGCACAATGGTAGTACACAGTAGCATCAACTCTCCATATCATTTATACTTTGTATTTCTTAATCTACTTGCTTGTGCAACTTTGTTAAAGTGTAATTTAAAAAGTACAGTTCATATTGACATGATAGATGTTTCTAAATGATGCCCACATAAACCCAAGAACAGACAACAGAAAAGTCTTCATGGCAGACCTATAGGTGACATTGGCAAACCCTGGCACTGCCCTCGCTTCCTCCACTTGGCACTCACTGACATCAATTCCCACCACTTTCTGGAAGTGAGGGGCCAGCAGACGAGTGTTCTGTCCTGTCCCACAGCCCAGGTCCACAGCAAGCTCATGAGGAGGTCCTTTCTACCAAACAAACCACATTTATATTTACTCATTTTACAGATCAAATGTGACTTGCAATTGAGCTGAGCAGATGAAGGTTACGTGTCTTTGGTCAATGGTGTGGCTCAGTAGCACACTGATGCTGCCAGGATATTAAGCCACCATAACTGAATTGCATTAGAGGAGGAAATGTGTGTGAATTAGATCATGTGTAAAGTATTTTAGCAATAAACAATATAGTTCAAATAATTCTGGCAGATTCCCGACACGCATAAAAAGAAAGACTATAGACTTTTTAAAGACTAAAGACTGTCGGGTCACAGCTAACCATCCCTGGAATTCAGTCATCTTCAGTAATCAGTTTAGGATCAAACCCTGGAGCTGGGAGGTGGCAGCACCTCCCACTGTGCCACCATGCTGCATCCCTGAAAAAGTTTTATTTGAAATTTTTTAATAAAAATGAATAAATACATAATTTACATGACACTGAATGTGAGAGGTATCCACTCTAAAATATAAATTTAAAGTATTAAAATAAAATCTATAGTAAAATATGAATATATGATAGAAAGTTGGAAAGTATATGCTTTGACTTGACTGAGGGTCAAAACCTTGTCTCGCTATCGTAAAAGCACAAGATTGTAAGGAAAAAAGCTCTTGCATTTTACATTAAGAAAACAGTCTTAATGTTATTGTTGCATGAAGTTTGGATTTTCTTGGTGGTCTGATAATGCTTTGTTTTGTTTTGTTTTGTTTTGTTTTTTTGTTTTAATTTCTAACCATTCTTGCACTGTTGCAACATGTGTAGTTACAGACATATTAACAGATATTTAAGGTTAGTCTTTGTCTAACTGTCAACATTATGTGAGCAACATTTTAAGCACTTTGTTATAATTAAACAATGTTTGCACAACATTGTAGGAATGTTTGTAGCATTAGAGCATAAACTTCTTATAACCAGTAGAAAATATTCAGTGTTTTGATAATGTTCTCTGTTAGTTGATAGTTTTTTTTTTGTCCTCCATCAGCCCTGATTCATCTAAAGTACAGTTTGATAAGCTGGGCTGAATGAGTTGTGTTAATGCAGGAAGGAGCCCAGATCCTGCAGTGCTGAAAGGGAGATTGGCACATAAAGAATAATCTAGGGCTATACATGAAAGCCATGGTTATTAGTATAGAAATTAATGACAAATTAATGAACATCTGCCTACTTTAGATATTAAGTAATGCCTACCTTTTTGTCAAGGTACTCCAGAATGAGCCTTGTAACTCTATCAGGTGGACTTATGCGATACTTTTGGTAAATTGATGCATGGTATTTCTCCTCAAACAGCCGGTGAGCCATGGCAGTCTCCTCTCACTTGAGTTTCTTCTCAAAAGTGACTCAACAGATATTCAGCTCTTACACTGCTCACTCTCTTGTCAATCATTACTTCACCGTTACTACCCATTTTCCTGGGTAATAAACAAGCTTCTTTACTGATTTCTTCAGACAATCATAGAATAGGATAATAATTATTGATATTGGAATAGTCCAGGGGTGGCGAACCTGTTCAGCATGATGAGCCAAAAAAAAAAAAACCCTTATCACTGCAAAAAGCCACACAACAGAAATGCAAACAACAGTGTCTTACAAAAACTTATAGGCCTAATTACATAACATATAATAGTTTTCATGGATTTGAACTTTTTGTATCAGCCTACCACCTTTTACTAGACTCAGTGGGACACCTGGGAGTCTTTGGTTTCCACAATCCTTTTCAGGTCTGGCTTGTATTCAGTTGTGGCTACTCAAACATGTGTGTCAGTAAGAACAGAGCAATACTTTGATTTCACTTGTTTCACTGTGGAAAAAAATGATTCACAGACATAAGTTGACCCAAGCATTGACATAGTTTGAGTGCAACCTGTTTGACATTGGGATATCTCTCCATCAGCACAATCTTCCAAAACTCCATGGTTCCTTCCCTCAGAACACAGTTAAGTCCATCATCCTCAGATAGTTCAATCATTTCCTTGAACTCTGGAAAGGCACCATATAAATTAAACATATTATTATTATTATTATTATTATTATTATTATTTCCAGCTGAGAAGCTGCTTCATCAAGGGCTTTTAAACAGTCTGAGTCAGCAGTGAAAGGGTTGATGAGAAATGTGGCCTTTTTTGCTGAAGGTTGCAGAATCTGTCCTCAACACTCTGCTGGAGATTTTCAAGCAGTGTTGCATATCGTGCAGTACTCTCTTTTACAGCCTCTGCTGCTTATCTACTTGCCTTCAACAAGGACTGAAAACATGTGAGCTCTCTCTTTTGTAGATGTGTCTTTAACAGCTTTAGTTTGTTGACAAATGTGAAAACACTCTGCACCAGGTCAGTCGGCATCTTTAACTTCCCTTGCAGATCCATGTGTAGTCTGTTCAGATAATGCAGTATTTCGACCAAGAATGCCAAATCCAAAATCCACTGGGGGTCCTGTAGCTCAGGATAGTCTTGATGGACTTGATGGATAATACAGTAAAATGTCTAAAAATCTGGAAAACTACAAGGCCATTCGCAGATCCCAACATGGCTGGTGCTCCGTCTGTAGCTGCTGATGTTAGTTTTGATAATTGAAAATTGGCTTTCTCAACAACAGTCATCAGTGTCTCTTTCAGATCAATGCCATGGGTCCTATCTTTCAATGGTACAAAGTCAAGCAGCTCTTCCTTAATTGTGCAGTTTTCTGACAAAGACCGTACAAATATTGCCAACTGTATCTTATTTTATATGTCACAAGACTTATCCAAAGCAATGCTGAAATACTGGCACTTCTCAAGATCTAAATATAAATGTGTTTCATTTGAGTTGTTAATGTCCGATCTTGTCTGTGCAATGGTGTGCTGTGACAGTTGAAGATCTGTTACTGAACATCTCAAATTTTTTGTTTTCAGGACAAAGGATAGCAACAACATCACTGAAGCACTTTTTAACAAATTCTCTTTTTAGCATGAGCAATGTTGTATGCCAGCTGATCTGATGCTAAATGTGATTGTCTTTGAATGCTTGATAAATTTTCAAGAAAGCTGAGTTTGCTTCTCTGACTGACGTTTCAGTGCCTTTGGGAGATTCCCGGCCCACAGGATGGAGTGAGGTGAAATTGGCCTTAAAATGCGACATTGAAGTCTGGCATATCAAGCAGAATGGTTTTCCATTCCTTTGAACAAAAAATATACTGTAAATCCTCCCAGTCAGACAAAAATGTTCTGTGCTCATCTTCATATTTGTGCTTAGCTGTACCCTTCCCTGACTCTGCCATGATGATTTACACTAACGAACTTCACAAGTCAACCGGGTAGGATAAACCGCAGGTTCGCTACCCCTGGAATAGTCCTTTCAGTCCTGTTTATTTATCATCACACGAATTGAACGGTGTGAGACACACATTGAGCAGTGTATACTACATATGATTTGTGTAGTATTTTGTGTAGTGATTTGTGCTGTTTTCCAAAATAAAGGGTGCTTGTTGGGGACACATTGTTTGTAGCTTTATTTAAAGTAGTTGTGTCTCTGTAATAGTCACTGGTGGAAATATGGCACTAGAACCTTAATCTTGCATTACAAATTTAGAAATCCCCGACACCTCCCAGCAAAGAAACACTGCATTTGTAATTTAATTTTGGCCACAGGTCATTTCTTGGGCATAGTGGCATTATGTAGTGACTGCAATAATTATTTATAAAGTATTACTGTAATGAAATTTACTGAGCATTTGAACAGTGTACATTGTAGAGATACAGTGGATATAAAAAGTCTACACACCCCTGTTAAAATGCCAGGCTTCTGTGATATACACTGAAAAGTGAACTAAACACAACCTAGGACTGGATCAAAGTTCTAGCTACAAAAGCTAAGTAATAAGCATTTATAATTGGCCACAAATGGTTAGCAAATTACAAGAGGGTCAGTCCATCTCAAGTGGTCCAATAATTGTAAAGTTGGTTGCTTGACCGTTTTTAATTAATTTTTTTTTTTGAGCGATTACCTCAATGTACTGGCATTGCAAAACCACCATTTTTTTTTCACTTGGTTTAACCATGATGGCCATCTTTGTGTCATGGCACACAACAAATTTTGTTTATACAGCTGTTTATGGAAACCTCAATATCTCGGCTCAGGATAGTCTTAGCTTCTTGGAACAAAAACTGATCTCTAAAACACACTGCAAGGTACATGTACAGATATAAACATTTTGCACATTCTTGCTCCTTAGACTTTGAACTCAAGTCCTATTGTAATGCTCAAGATTGCTCACAGTTCCACAATTAGGGTCAATTTAAAATGGAAAATGTTCAAGTCTCAGTCTTAATTTTTTAGGGGGCACCGATCAGCTGTCAGTTGTGCTACTCATGTTGCTTCTTCAAGCCTAGTCCATCATGCTGCAGATTATACAGTATCCGATACACTATAATGTTATGTTATATACACTCACCGAAAACTTAATTTGCTCTCAAAACAGCCTCAATTCTTCATGGCATGGATTCCGCAAGATGTTGGAAATATTCCTTTGAGATTCTGGCCCATGTTGACATGATTGCATCATGCAGTTCCTGCAGATTTTTCAGGTGCACTTTCATGCTGTGAATCTCCCATAATACCACATCCCAAAGATCTGGTGACCAGGAAGGCCACTGAAGAACACTGAACTCATTGTCATGTTCATGAAACCAGTTTGAGATGACTTTTGCTTTGTGACCTGGTGCATTATCATGCTGGAAGTAGCCAATAGACCAGTAGCCTGGACTGTTGACACAAGGCAGGTTGGGTCCATGGATTCATGCTGTTGACACCAAATTCTGACCCTACCGTGTGTGTGCGCCTCAGTAGAAATCAAGATTCATCAAACCAGGCTAAGTTTTTCCAGTCTTCAACTGTCCAGTTTTGGTGAGCATGTGTCCACTGCAGCCTCAGCTTTGTGTTCTTGGGTGACAGAAGTGGAACCTGAAGTGGTCTTCTGCTGTTGTAGCCCATCTGCTTCAAGGTTCGACATGTTGTGCATTCTGAGATGCTTTTCTGTTCATCAAAATTGTACAGAGTGGTTATCTGAGTTACTGTAGCCTTTCTGTCAGATACAACCAGTCTGGCCATTTTCTGTTGACCTCTGTCATCAGCAAGGCATTTCCATCCACAACACTGACGCTCACTGGATGTTTTTTCTTTATTGCACCATTCTGAGTGAACTCTAGAGACTGTGGTGCATAAAAATCCCAGGAGATCAGCAGTTATAGAAATACTCAAAGCATCCCGTCTAGCACCAACAATCATGCCATGGTGAAACTTACTGAGATCATATTTTTTCCCCATTCTGATGGTTGATGTGAACATTACCCAAAACTGCTGGCCCATATCTGCATGATATTATGCACTGCACTGCTGCCACATTATTGGCTGATCAGTAGGTGTACAGGTATTCCCAATAAAGTGCTCACTGAGTGTATATCAAGCTTAATTTACAAACAATCTTTGCTCATTGTTCTTAGTCAGCCTTCATGTGCTTCTTGGCATCTAGTGTTCTTTGGTTAATAGATAAGCATGTTGGATTAATTGTACATTTCCAGAATGCTCCCTTGTTACACCTTAACCTTAACTTAACTTTAAAATACTGACTTAATACACTGTAAGCCTGCATGCTAAATATATCAAAAAAGCCAGATTCTTCATTCTCAACTTCTTCCATGTTTTAGTTTCCTAATTATACTCCTGTGTGGAAAGTTCTGGTAACTAACTGGTGAGTTGAATTGTCTGTGAGCAGTGAAATAAAAAAAACTGTGTTGGACATTGGCCTTCCGGGACTTGGGAACTGCCTGAAAAAAGTTCTGACTGGCACATAAATTTAAATTCACCACACACCAAGTGTTTCTCACACTCTGGCAACACTGCTTTTAGGCATGATTATCTTGGACTAGATAGTGTTAAAATGTAATGTAAACATTTACAGTCAGGTCCATAAATATTGGGACATCGACACAATTCTAACATTTTTGGCTCTATACACCACCACAATAGATTT
>CM075007.1:6632239-6645089 GCA_037576675.1 Pangasius sanitwongsei
GAGCAGAGTAGTTTCTGTAGGGGAAAGTATGGACTCCTTAGGCGGAGTTAGCAATCCTCCAGACAAGCAGGCTAAACTGACCTGCTTCCCGAGCTCTCCTCATCCATAGTGTCCCGCAGTATGAAGCAACCTCGGCAAAGCATGTAGCTTTAGCTCCCTAGCAGTATTGCAGCAGAGGAACTCCGGGCTTTTCTGGTAACCCAGAGCGCTATCTGGTTCTCCACTCTCCGAAGTCAGGACGGATAAGTCCGTACGGGATTCAGTCAGACTCAATTTTCGGCTAATGGCTAATCGCCATCGATCCTCAGAGTTGAAATCATGGAGGGGAGTCCTCGCCAATTATCGCACAAAACTTAAAAATAATGTCCTTATTTGTGTAATCCAAACCACGGATCCTGAACTAGACAACTGCTATTACTTTTAACATGGATTATCTTTAATTTATCTTAATAATAATAATAATAATAATAATAATAATAATAATAATAATAATAAAATTATTATTATTATTAATAATAATAATAATAATAATAATAACAATAATAATAATCTTAAATTATCTTAAATAAATTATCTTAAATATGCTATTATCTTAATTATCTTAATATTTATTATTTTCGGCTAATGGCTAATCGCCATCAATCAAGAGTTGAACTCATGGAGTGCCTGGATTATCACTTAGAAAACCCAAATGGCACTCAATACCTCGGGATCCTTCCTCCTCTCTCTCTCTCACTCTCTGCACTTTTTACACTCCACCCCCCAATCAAGCAAGCTCCTCCCTATATATATATATATATATATATATATATATAATTTTGTGAAGTGGATCATCTATCGGCATTTGAACCTCACTTTCACTATCCGTGTCATCAGATCCTGTATCTTCAGAAGACATGCTGAAAGTGTTCTCATCCAATTCATCCAATCCAAAAAATGATACAGCCTCAAATATAGAGAATTATATTTATATTTATTAAGATTTTAATATTTAGTGATTGTTAATTTAATGTAAAAATTGGTTTTCAGTAGTAATTGAAAATCGCAGCAGCAACCGTGGCGGTGGTAAGGCCATTCTGTATGGCCATAACTACTGTACGAATTTACTGCATTAGAAAATAAAATATCAAACAAACTGTCATCAAATACTGAAGCTTCCTCTGAGTCTGAAGCCAACTCATCAAGGTGGAAAAGTGCGTCGTGTATGTCAGTAGGTGCCTGGCATGAGTATGAGCAGGTCAAGTTTGTCTCTGAAGGGTCTCCCAGCTTTGAAACAATACAGAAGCCATTAAAATTCATTAGTAGGTACAGTATGGTGTTTATTGCATTTTTATGAATTATTTGGTGGTTGCTACTCTAATAGTGTAGCTGCCTCTGAATCTGAAGAGAATTTTTTTATGTCCAAAGAGGACTCATCTGAACAGGTCTGGTCTGTGAGCAGAAGGGCTTTGTTTGTCCCTGTAATGCCTTCCACCTTAAAAATCATACACAACATGCAGTTCAAAATCCATTACAGTGCAATGTTTGACTAGTCAGTTGTTGGACAATTAGTCATCCACCGTGACCCATCCATAATTGATGCTATCTCTGAGTATTAAGTCAACTCATCTAGGTGCAAAGGAGCTTCAGAAGGGTACTATACCATGTCAGAAGGGGTCTGGTATGATTGTGAGCAAGTGTTTGTCACTGATGGATTGCCCACCTTTAAAACAATGTAAGGGCTTTAAAATTCTGTACTATTTTAACAGTGTAATGTTTATTACTTAAATTTCAGTTAAGCTCATTGCATTTTTAATTGTTAGTTGGACAATTAATAGAAACATGTACAGGTGAAACTCGAAAAATTAGAA
Organism: Pangasius sanitwongsei; assembly: GCA_037576675.1. NCBI lineage: Eukaryota > Metazoa > Chordata > Actinopteri > Siluriformes > Pangasiidae > Pangasius > Pangasius sanitwongsei. Next base: position 6,634,090 of record CM075007.1, read on the forward strand.
TATCGTGCATTATTTCAGTAATGTTTTTGCAGAGCCCAGTGCACACTGCAGTATCCAGAGGAGCTTTCAGGAGCACTGATCCATGTGACAAAACATCTGTCCAACCTGAAGTTCAGAGTCTGGGAGAAGATGCAGGATTCTGTCCAATACAGTAAGAGTCTTTCCTTCTTTCTTTCTTTGTTTCTTTCTTTCTTTCTTTGAGTAACTTTGTGCGTGTGTGTGTGTGTGTGTGTTAAAAAAAACAAAACAAAAAAAACTCTGTTCTTCTTTCCCCACTTTTTTATATTTTATTAATTACACTAAAGTGGTCTTTATAAAGATATGTTTCATTTGTGTCAAAACATTATTATTAATATTAGTTAGAATTATTATTATTATCATTATTATTATTTACATACATATGTTTACCTTCCATTTGAAACTCATGTAACGTTATGGATCTTTTATTCTGAAATAATTTTTTTCATTTTGCAGTGCAACGTAACAGAACTTTTATTTTGAAAGGCTTCTGTTGGCGTCAGACTGTTCAGAGTTTGAAGCTTTGAGCAGAGGGACTAAGTGAAAACATGGAGAGTTGCAGCGGCTTACAAAAGTTTTAGAGTTACAATTGTTATAAAGATTGTTTACATTTGTAATTTAAACACACCCCGAAATGGCCATGCGGCACGTTATATATGTTTATTAATTAATTTTGTAATTACTGTTATCATTTCTTTGCTTTAAGCAAATGTTAACTAGTTCCATGCTAATGTAATGTTTAAGTTAGCTTAGCTCCATCGAAACGAAATGTAAAAGGGGAAGCTAATGAAATGGAAAAGCATGTACAGTGACATTGGTGGTTATATGTAGCAGGTTCTACACCAGAGCCTTTCACTTTCCTCTCAGTAGCACAGAAACTCCACAGGATCAGAGTGCAGCTGGACTGGGACAGAGGAAAACTGTCATTCTCCGACCCTCTCACTAACACACACATACATACTTTCACACACACATTTACTGACAAATTACTGCCATATCTACATGTTATTGGTTCTCTAAAGATCCTCCCACTTCAGTGCTCTGTAAGAGTGAATCAGATCAGTTAGAGCTGATATTGTTTTATTCCAGTTCATTAATGAAATATTGCAGATTAAAAGATTTATATTCTTTGTGAAAGTTTGTTTTTACAGAAGCACTGAACAGTTTATTGTGAAAAGTTTTTAAGTCATTCAATGAAATTAAAATGATTTTGATTTAAAATAATGACCAACTCTCTTGAAATAAAGAGTTATTAAATCAAAATAATTTGATACACAACAAACAAATAAACCACAGGATGAAATTAAAATCATAAACGTGTGTTTAAATATAGAACTTGAAATCTGAAATAGATTTAATTTTATTGATGTTTTTTAAATCATTTTAAATAAACTGAGACTTTGAAAGCTCGTGTCTTTACTATATTTGTACTTGTTAGCGCTGTGCTGTTAATCCTGGGTGAAATGTTTAGCTGGCTGTGTGTGTTGTGTGTGAAACTGTGCAGTGGAGGAGAATTCAAGCTCTAAGTTTCCCTCCACCAGCAGTTTGTGGTTTTGCAAAGATCAGATGGATTTATTCTTTGCGAATTTCCAAAACATAGGATGGCAGGAGGCTTATTAATATTCATGAGCGTATCTCCCTTAGCTAGCGAGCTTTTTCAACCATTAACTGGTGTGATCACTGAGAGAAACTGGGTGATGTGGAGATACTGGAGCATCTTGATGTTCGGTCGAAGTAGATGCTAAGAGTGACAGTTAAACACAAGTGAGAATTATTGTTATAGTCTGACTGTGTATTAGCCATTTTTATATTTAGGCTAATTGTAGAGATTTATGTTTATTTAGTTCTTGTTCTTAAACAATATTCACCAAGATTGTGTGTTACGTCTCCTTCTGAGTCAGGTTTAATCTAGACTTAAGTTCTTATTCCCACTATTATATCTATCAGTAGCCTCATTATGGTCTCGTATATAACAGGAATAGTCACATTGGGAGAATATTAAAGAATTTAAACATGGAAATAAAACACAATAAATATTTTGGCATGCTGGTCATTTTTGCAGGAGAATCCACTGGAGAAATAAACAACTTTTGTTAACACTTTCTGTGAAGCCCATGCTCATAGTAATAGTAATAATAATAAGAATAATAATAATAATAATAATAATAACAATAATAATAATAATAGCCCATGTATAATAATTTATAAGCAGTATTACTGTTCTATAAATACATTTATAAAGACACATCAAGACCTATACTTCATTATAATAACTTATAGTTACAGTTATATTATTGTTATAATTACTTATAAGTGATGCACTTGCTTTTTCAATGCCCATGCTCATAATATATTATACACCGATTTAGAAGTATTAATTAGTCAGTCTTATGGTTCTATGAATGTATTTATAAAGATGCAGGCTGCATTATTATAATGTTATGATATTATAGTTATGTTGCAGGTCCCACCTTCGGAGACCCGTGGACAGATTACTGTAAATACATGAAACAAAGAAGAGAAACGGGAATCGCGTCGGCTCTCTGCCAGCTCCTCTGTTTGTGTTTTTATTGTTACATCAATATACAGCATTTAATAAACAATTGTTGTTTAAACATAAAAAATAAAGCATTTAAAATCTTATTTCATTGAGTTTCCTTCTTAAGTTGCTTTACAATTTCTCTTTCTCATTAAGTCTATTAAGCATTAATCTTCCACACCGTATAAGACAGTCAAATGTAACATTAACTTACATAAATTTTATATATATATATATATATATATATGTATTTAAGCTGAATATAAGACAGTAATGTAATACAGGCTGCCGTTAACCGTCGCTAATCACGTGACCAGAGTGAGCTTTCTATTCAGCATTTAAGTATTTTTAACATAACTAGTAAACACTTTTATCTCGGATTACATAAATAACAACAGACTTGATTAAAAATATAAAGTTTACAGAATTATATACATCACTTGTATCGTCTCTGTGCCCTGCACGACACTTTTCACAAATAACACGTCAGATTTCCAAAATGTCTCTCAACTATAGCACAATATACACTTCACTTCAACTAATGTTATGTTATTTGTACAAACACTTAAATAAATAAAATACAGGAAACAAAGAAGAGAAACGGGAATCGCCTCTGCTCTCTGCCAGCTCCTCTGTTCGTGTAGGAGTTGCTATGGAGACGGCCCCTATACACGATCTTCCTGTTTTAAAATAAGAGTCTCTGCTCGGATTGTTCATAGAAAAAGGTCTTTTTATAAAATCGTGTACACACTTTCTGTGGGTACCACACTTATAATGATTTATTAGTAATGCAGATTTATTTCAATACCCAGTAAGTGAATTATTTTATACTGTCGTTGATAGATGTGTTGTGCTGCCTTGGAAATATCTATTATGAGTGGTAATACAATTACCAAGTAAAGTGAAAGTAAGGTGAAAGCATAGGATGAATTTTCAATAATGCAAATGTTAAGAAATCATGAAGATGTGAAGTTTAATGGATGGGAAATCTACATCAAGAGGAGACATACTATTAGAAAGTCTTCAGACTCTATACAGGTTACATCAACAAGGAATAATAATTATTTTTATGGGTACCAGCTCATGTAGGGGTAGAAGGTAACGAAGAAGCAGATGATAAGACCAAGAAAGCTTTAAAGCATCCAGAAATAGATATAGTTATATTATTAAGCAAATCAGAAATTAAAAGGTTAATTAAATGAGCAGTAAAGGGAATGTGGCAATAGAAGTGATGATACTGTTATTTCACGTCTCCGAATAGGGCACACTGCACTAAATCAGACACTAAATATCATTGGTTAACATGATACGGGCTTGTGTAACACATGTGGATTTCCAGAGAAGGTGGAGCATGTGCTTTTACAGTGGATTGGATATAATAGTGAAAGAGCCTGGCTTGCAAAATAAGTCCTTAGGTTTAAGTGGCTTTACACTACAGACCTTGTTAAGGGTTACTTCAGTAGTTTTTAAGGCTCTGTTAGACTATTTAAAAGCAACAAATCTGACTAAAAGAATTTAGCATATGAGAGGTTGTTTTTTCCTCCTTTCTTTTCCTCAACATTGATGCTCCACACTCCATCACAGTAGGTGGTGGAAATGCAGCAAAAGTTTGGTTGCCAACCGCCATAAAATCCAAAGAAGAGGAAGAAGAAACATGGCGCTGGTGATAGGCTGCTTGCTTCCAGTGAACTTGTATCTTCTGCGTACCAGCTGTTGGTCACATAAACATCGTTAATCAGCACTAACTACTTCAGCTCGATTGCATGTTCGGCTGTGTGCTGGTTGTCGGGGCAACGGAGATTACATCAGCACTCCCCTGCTGTTTTGTTCCTCTTTTGTTTTGTTTATTGTATTATTATCATTATTGATATTGTTTTGTTTTGTGAGTTTGTTTATTAGTTTTCCCCACATTTCCAGACGGTGCGAGCCCACTATGATTTTAGAGCTCTTTGGCTCTAAAATTTTTCAGTTCATTCAGTGGGGTTGAGTTGTTCTGAGAGAAATATTGTGCTATAGCCTGTTTGGCTCTTTCAGGATCCAAGCTGTATCAAGACCGGGGATCGAACCAGAGTCTCCAGCAAGAGAAACAGACGTTTTACCGTTGAACCACAAGGAGGAAGGAAACCCACGATGCAAACGCCAAGGTGGTGCACAAGAATTTATTTTTTTTTAAAAACGGGGAAAACAAGAAGGCAAAGAATCTCAAAAACGGAGACGAGACGGGGAACTGAAAACAAAGAGAAACAAACAAAAACTAAGAGAGAAACAGGGAATAAAAAACAAAAAACAAGGCAAGGGCGCTAGAGAAAAAACACAGAAGAAATTTGACTCAAGAGGAGCAACGAGGAAGATAACTATTGTTTTAGGAAAAAACAATAACCAAGCGGGGAACGAAGGCAAAAGGGACGGCTTAAATACACTAAACGGGAATGAGACACAAGTGAAAGCAATGAAATCAATTACAACAAGGAAGAACTAAGGCTGGGCGACATCTAGTGGGAAAAAAAAAACATAACACAACAAAAAACAGAAAAAAGGACCAAAACTCTGACAAGCTGTTGTGCGACTGGCTGTGGAAATTTGTATGTGTTTGTGAATTATTTTTACAATATTGTTAGTTTTTTTTCTTTTTGTCAGTGTTTGATTGAAATAAGGTTAGCTTCTTTTTGAGTTTATGTAAATTGTGGTTGATTGTTTTGTCATCTATAGGTGTGGAGTGTTGAGAGCAGGCGGGCTAGCTTCCTTGTGCTGTGTTGCTGGTGATGGTCTCTCTTCCATTCCTTTCTTCTTTTTCTTTCCTAATTGGGAAACCTCTGCCCTGTAGTATTTGTTTATATATATATATATATATATATATATATATATATATATATTTTTTTTTTTTTTGTATGTGTTTCATTTGTTTCCTCAGACCATTGATTGTTTGATGTCACCTGTGGAATATGTTTTAGACTTGTCTGACTCAGATTTTTAAATTATATTTGTGTGTCAATAAAGATTTCTTTTTTTTTTTTTTTTGGTATTGGACCCCATGTCTCTAGCATTTATTTCAGCGTATCACGAGTTTGTGACCTTTTGGGTTAATATCTGTGTGGTCAGTAATATGTCCCTGGGTGTAATTCCCAGGGTGGTGTAGTCAATTTAATTTTTCATTTACTACTTTGATCTTGTTGGGTTTCTATAACCCCTCTTTATAGTTTTGCCACACTGGCTAACTGATATTACTTTGATTAAAATGATGGATAATGTAAAAAAAAAAATCACTGCTCTCCATGCTTTTCATTTGGCTCTGAACCCCGCAGTAAGTTGCTCATCTGATTAGAGTAGTGCACTGGTGTAATGTTCCTTAATACTTAGTAATAACTAAAAAAAACACACGGACATGGAATACAGGTTTCTCATCTTTACTCACTCCTTTACTCTTCTTCTCTTTTCTTTTTACTTAGGCGCAACATCTGAACAACCTACAACGCCATCTACTGGACACAACATATTCCCCTCTTTGTATGAAAGAAATGTTATAACTTCAACAGCTTTGTTAACTACTTTATATAACTACTGAAATTCTCTTTTTTTTTTTTTTTAAACTAACACTGTTTTGTCTTTAACATGAACTTAGGCAATCCTTTTCCCTTATTTTACTCAGCTACATAGTCCTTCATCCATATTGGACTCTTCTTCAGCCTAACACTCCTTGGGCATGTATTTGGATCCGTTAGAGAGTTCCCAATTGAATCCCCCTTCCCCTTTCCAGCACACTTGGAAAAACGGATTGCATTCCAATGTCTCCCATCACTGAGAAGGTAAGTACTTGCTCCTGTTTGTTTGTGTACCGTGAGAGGTTGCGAGAATTTCGAGTCTGTTTTCTTTACAAGGAATGGTTTTCTCACCCGCACTTTATCTCCTGGTCAGAAAGAAGGAATTTTTGCACTGCGTTTGGCATCCATGTAAGCCTTACTTTTCTCTTGCTTGGCTTTGACATACTCCCTAATGGCAGAATCTTGAGAGGTCTGTACAGGAAGAATCTGCGGTGTTGCTCTGTAGACATGTAAGAATGCAGTTACTTCCTGTTTCCATGGCTTGTGCAGCTGCGCAGCAGTTTGGATGCAGTTCTTCAGGACTCTGTTGAAACGTTCGACAGCGCCATTTGCTTGAGCATGATACACACTAGTGCGAATGTGTGTGATCCCATTGTCCTTCAAGAAATCCTGGAATGTTGATGAGCAAAATTGACTGCCATTGTCAGTTACAATGTATTCAGGGTTGCCTTCACGAGCGAACACTGTGGTTAGAAATGTCAATAATGTACCAGTGGTGACAGATGAAGCGAAAGCCACCTCAGGCCATTTACTGTAGTAGTCCAGTAGCATAAGGGCATAGCGACAGTCATGTGTAGCAGTCTCGAATGGTCCTACCACGTCAACAGCTACCTTTCGCAAAGGTCCCTGTGGCAGGTCCACTGGCTGCATCGGGGACGGGTGTGTGCGTGCTGACTTATCATTCTGTTGACAGGCAGTACATGATTTTATGAGGTCGCTGATCATCGTATCCATGCATGCCCACCAATACAGCTCACGTAGCCACTGTTTCGTACGCACGATGCCTTGGTGTCCTTCATGCGCAAGGTGCACGAGTGTAATGCGAAGTGACATGGGAACCAGGACACGAGAACCACGTAGAATGAGTTAAGCTTCAACTGAAAGTTCATGTTGTATGTGGTAGTAAGGACGCAGGTCCACAGGGACATCTTTTTGTTTCTTTGGCCATCCACTCTGCATTTGGGTTTTTAAAAGAGCGAGTTCAGGGCAGCATTTACTTTGTTCTTCCAAAAGAGAAATAGGTATGGGGCCCTATACCGTGTCTATTTCAGCAAGTAATGCAGGTCCAGCATTGTGCTCATCGTCTTGTGCTTCAACAGGCATTCTGGACAGACAATCAGCTGCAAAGTTCTTGTCTCCAGACCTGTGTACAACATCATATTGGTAACAAAGTAGTCTAGCTGACCATCTAGCAATGCATAAGCCAGCACGATTCATGCCCGTTGTAGCAAGTAGTGTTGATAACGCTTGATGGTCCGTTCTGAGGGTAAACCGTCTCCCCCAGAGACACGTTCCACAGCGAAAACAAATGCCAGTGCTTCTTTTTCCACCGTACTGTACTTTTTCTCTGCACCAGTGAGTACTCGAGAAGCAAATGCAGTAACTCGTTCTGTACCGTCTGGATGAATCTGGGATAACTTGGCTCCTACGCTGCAATCAGATGCATCTGTTGAAACATACGTTGGCAAGTTTAAATCGAAAGGTGGCAGAGCTGGACTATTTATGAGCAGTGCTTTCAGTTTTTGGAAGATGTCCTCTGCCTCAGGGGGCCAGTCCATGCTCGTTTGCGAAGCTGTTTTCAGCAGGCAGCGTAAAGGATCAGCGACAGCTGTGTAATTTGGAATGAATTTGCCAAGCCACGACGTGAGGCCCAAAAAATGAGCAAAGTGCAGTAGCATCTCTTGGAGCAGGTGCATTTGAAATAGCGGCCATGTGATCCGTACTAGGGCGCAAGCCTTCAGCTGAAATAGTGTGGCCCAAGTATGACACACTTGGCTTGGTGAATGTACTTTTGTTGATGTTCAATTTCAGATTTGCATCCTCAAGGAGCTGTAAGACAGCCTTCAGACATCTATCATGTTCCTCTTTAGTTGCACCGTAACAGACTATATCATCCAAGTAGCACTGACAACCTGGCAGATCTCCTAAGAGTGTGTGCATCATTTTTTGGAATGCAGCAGGTGCTGAAGCAAGACCATAAGGAACCCGCGTAAAGCAGTACAGTCCTTCATGAGAAAGAAACGCAGTCAGGTTTCTGCTTTCCACAGCTAGAGGCAACTGATGATAAGTCAATCTGTGAAAATACTGTAGCGCTTTTCAACTCTGCGAACAGTTCTTCCATATGCGGTAGTGGATGTGAGTTCACAATAATACTTTTATTTGGTTCACGTAAGTTCACACACATACGGATTCCTCCTTGTTTCTTTTTTGTAACCACTAATGGTGAAACCCTGGGGCTCGCATCTATAGGCTCTATGATTCCAGCTTTCAGCAGACGTTGGACCTCGTTTGACACATCCTGGCGAACGCTCAATGGAAGCCAACGGACTTTCTGCTGCACAGGTTTAACGTTTTGGTCTACTTGTACTTTATGTATGAATCCCTTTACGCAGTTGCCTTGCACATTTAAGCATTTGTCTGCACAAGTGAGCACTTGAGTTGTTGCTTGAATTGCATGCATTGAAATACTGTACATATCAGTGGTGTCATCAGATGCGATATGAAAGTTCCGTCATACAACCCAGTACAGGCAAGGGCTGTCTAGAGTAAGTGACCAGTTGTGCTTTAGGCAGTAACAATGGGGTAGATGCGAAATGAATTTCGTACAAGGATTGTGGAAGAATTGACACGCTTGAACCCGTGTCTACTAACAGTTTCACTTTGTGCGCACAACCTTGCGCGGTAGATATGCCAACTTCACAGTAAATCTTATCATCCAATGAAGCATTCAAATTAAGCACTGTCATTTCTGCCACAGAAATTTCTTGCACTGTTTTCGTTTTTGATTGGCATACTTTTGCAAAGTGCCCACATTTTTTGCATTTATTACAAATAGCAGATGTAGCAGCACAGTCTCTATCATTAGCTAAGTGATTACGTGATCCACAGCGGTAGCAATGTTGATTTGGTTTTAGTGCTTTGAAATCTTCGCGTTTCTTGAATTGTTTGGTGCTTGCTTTGTGACGTTTCCACTGACCTTTATTTGCCGAAACAGCTTGCACAGCACTCTGAGATTGATTTCCGCATAGACATATAAAATACCTCGATGCCTCATTGGCCGCTGGATTGTACATCAACGTCGCCGCCATCTTGGTGCGGGCAACTTTTCCATCATTCTCATAAGTGGACTCGAGAAAATGCCTCAGTCGTGTGCTGCTTGGGGCTGTACAAACCACCGCACAGTTGAAAATAGGTCTCGGGGAATTACTTTTCACAAGTAAGACTGAAAAGTTGTTGACTGACACTGATCTGGTTGTATTTGGTCATTAAAACATTATGTTGACCGTCGGAGTCAGACTATTAATAGCTAGCGATATCGCTATTTAGCTGCGAGTTGAGATATTATAGGAAACCAGAAAGTTTACATTCTTTCTTATATAGTTTTAGCGTATGGTATATTATATATCATAAACTAAATTGCCCGTAATCGAGATATTCATTTATATTGCAGTTTTTTTCTCAAAACCGACTCTTATGCCAACCTACTCGTTTCGGCTAAGCGGCATGAATCTAATGTTAACCGTTAGTAGTTGGCTAGCTGACGTTAGCCAGCTCTTCTCACACATTGAAGGTTTCCCAAAAACATACAGCTGAGGAGGCAGTGGGAAGTAGCTCTAAGAAGGGAAGGTTTTTCGAATCCTCCGTGCTATGCAGTGAACACTTCAAGCTGGAGGACTTTGACAGGACAGGTCAAACTGTGAGGATTAGGGATGGAGCTAAACCATCGATCTTCAGTTTCCCCCCTCATCTACAAAGAGTAGGTTTTATCGTCGCTGGATTATAAGGATTTGATAGCTTGTCATTAAATAGTTAGTAACATATATTTAATATTTATTTTAGCCTGTGGCAACCAGGAAAACAGAGGCCTCAAGGAAAGCTGAGGAGAGCTGGTCAGTGGACTGTTCTCAGGATTTCCAAGAGATCGAACCTCCTCTGCCTAATGTTGTGAGTATTTGTACTAGTCAAGACTAGAACAACTGTGAGCATTATGGCTATGGTCATATTCAATCCTATCTGTTTCTCTCTGCCACTGTTTTCAGAGACATTCGCATATACACCTGCACACATTGAATGATATACATACAAACACAAACATTGTGATGGCAGTGGGATTGAGGGGTCATGAGATTAAACAATTGTTCTTCACAAAAATGAAAAATTGTCATAAATTATTTACTCTAATTTCAGCCCAGATGGTATGTGTATGATTTTCAATGTTCGCCTGATCATGAACCAGAGATTTTTACACAATTTTTTGTCTCCTTCCATTCTATCAATCTACTCATCTAAAAACTCTAAAATCCTAATATTTGTGTTCAAATCAACAAGTCTTACACATCTGGGATGGAAGGGGGCTGAGTAAATGATGAGATAATTATGATGAGAATAGTCCTTTAACCTCATCTCCCCTCAATCCCACTGCTATCACAGTGGGTTTGTGGGTGATTGTTTGTGTGTGTGTGTGAGGAGAGGGGTAGTGGGTGTGTGTGTGTGTCAGCGTCAGCCAGGGAAGCATATTCAACACCAGCATGTTTAAGAATGCAAGCCAGCTGACAGAACATTGTACTAGTTATGCACCAAACAGCTGAGGCTTTGTTTCGTGTGAAATTAACATTACTCAAAAT
>CM075007.1:6647381-6659405 GCA_037576675.1 Pangasius sanitwongsei
TAGTGGAGTCCATGCCTCAACAGGTCAGGGCTGTTTTGGCAGCAAAAGGGGGACCAACACAATATTAGGCAGGTGGTAATAATGTTATGGCTGATCAGTGTGTGTGTGTGTGTGTATATATATATATATATATATGGGCACATATGCCCATAATACCCTCTGGCATTCATCACTGGGCATGTCACCATTTGAGTGCCAGTTCGGATTCCCTCCACTCATGTTTCCAGAACAGGAGTGCAAAGTTGAGGTCCCAGCAGCTGAGCAATTTGTTTGATGTTGCCAGAGAGCATGGCAGAAGGCCCGCGCATCCACATCTGAGGCATGTAAGCAGGTTGCTGACTGTAAAAGACGGGGAAATCACACCTTCCGCCAAGGTCAGCGGGTCTGGTTGTCCACCGAAGACCTCCCACTCAACGTGGAATCGTGCAAACTGACTCCATGTTATGTGGGGCCTTTTATGATCGACCGTTGCATAAACCCGGTCACCTATCAGATGCGCATCCACCCCACATTTCACGTGCTGCGCCTTAAACTGTTTGGGTGGTCAGACAGCACCTCCATCATGACCACCCACTCCACACCTTATAGATGGAGCCCCAGCCTATACAGTCTGGTGACTCATCGACTCCCTCCAGGTCAGAGGTAGGACACAGTACCTCATGGACTGTGAGGGTTTCAGCCAAGAGGAGCAGTCATGGGTTCCAGCTCGCCATATTTTGGATCCAGAGCTCATTAGAGAGTTGTAGGATCTGAAGCGAACAGGCAAGGAAAGCAAAGAAGCCATAAAACTAGGAATCCTGCTCCCAGACTTTGTAGAGCCAAGTTAATTACCGCTTGGTTACCTATTGTTGGATTTCAACTGTCCTGTGAACAAATGGCAACTGATAGGACATCCCTGACCAGAGGATGAACCCTCTCAGCCAAGAGGAACCTCTGTCAAACTCATTGATCTAGGCCGTCGGCCAAGACCAGATGGCTCACCCAACACAATGGTAAAACTGATAACTACAGAAAAGGTGGGCTCACCCAAGGACCCTCATGGAATGAGACCTTTGTTCTCTCCAGGAACACAAAGTTCATCACCCTTCACACATTGCAAAGAGACCAGCTTTAACAGACTACATAAGGCTATTTTACATCTCCTGTAAGGACAATGACTTTTAAGATGCTGCACCATAGTTTGAAAACTTGTTGCCTCTTTTAATGTCATTCTGTATATGTATCATGCTTATAGCCACCAGGTCATTATGATGCTTTTTGATCGTTTAACAGGGATCATAGTGTTCGTGAGTGTATCAATAACAGCAGGTATGTCGTGTTTGGTATGTGTGTGATCGCTATTGAATTTCCTAAGGGCTGGTGTAACGTGAAGTTGAGTACAATGTATTGCATGCATGTTACCAAATTCCTTACAAAGTTCTAACTTAACCTTGTGCAAAGTTTGATTTGATTTGAGTTGATCCTGCTGATTGGAGCAAGCACTTTGGGGTCAGCCCAACTGGAAAGGGTTAAAACCCCCTGACACAAAGGAAACTCGGAGTCTCATCCAACACATCTTTACAAGAGTCTCATCCAACATATCAAGAGTCTCATCCAACACATCTTTGCAAGAGTCTCATCCAACACGTCAAGAGTCTCATCCAACACATCTTTGCAAGAGTCTCGTCCAACACATCTTTGCAAGAGTCTCACCCAAACACCTGTGCAAGAGTCCATCAACATCTTCAGGGAGCCTCTACCAACATCTTCAAGCAGTTCTCTTCAACTAACAGTTCAAGAGAGTCTCCATCCACATCTGAAGGAAGTCTCATCAACCAAGAGCTTTAGAAGTTCATCACGAGGAGATCACGCTTGCTCCGAGACTCTGCATCCAGACTGGTTCTTGCAAAGCCTCCAACTCTCACCTTCGCACCGCTGTGAGCCACTCATCAAAGTTTTGCAACCCGCCTAGGAGACTCCGCCGGGTTCACGCCTCACTCTGTTTATCAGCTCCACTGGTCTTTCAAGACACTACATAAGGCCAACCAGACCGCCGACCAATCAATATCGCCGGAAACTCCTTCCAAACAACAACGCAACGAGGGAATCCTGGCAACACAAACGCAAGTATAGTATCTCCAGATTCTCGCTGAACTGGTGCAGTTAATACAAGTTTAAAGCCCTTCTAAACGAAGCAAATAAGTAATAAGTTGATGGTTCGTTCAGGTCATGGTCTAAGAAACTCATTCACTCTATTTTCAAAGCCATTTTCAACCCTGTCTACGTGTGTGTGTGTGTGTGTGTGTGTGTGTGTGTGTGTGTACAGTGGTGCTTAAAAAAAGCAGAAATTTGTTCCTAAATGATCATACTACAGTTACATATTTAGCAATATAATAACACAGTCAAGGCCCAAACATAAACCACAGTGAAAGTTTGTTGCTGAAGCTGAATGCTTGACGTGCAATATTTATATCTGTTTAACATTGTCCCTCATTTATCAATCTTTTAGTAAAGTTGTGTGTAAATATTTGCGTAAGCCAAACCGAACTAAAATTTTAGGAAATGCTGATTTTCTATGCACTTGTGTGTGTATGTTGATCACCCATAAAGTGCAAAGGGTATTCCCATCAAGGCTCTTTTGCATGACATCCACAAAACTCCATAAAAGTTCAAGAGCACAGAATTTGAGTGACAATAAAGATTGAAAGGCAGAAATGGAAGTTATTTTGACTCAATTCTATGCCAATAAAAATATTTAATACACACTATATTGCCAAAAGTTTGTGGATGCCTAACCATCCCACTAATATATGTTTTTTGAACATCCCATTCCAGATGTAGGCATCTTTTTCCACTCTTATGGGAAGGCTTTTCACTAGATTTTGGTGTGTAGCTGTGGGGATTTTCTTATTCACCCACAAGAGCATTAGTAAGGTCAGATTGATGTTGGGTGAGGAGGCCTTGGTGCAGTCATTGTTCCAGTTCATCCTAAAGGTGTTCAGTGGGGCTGAGGTCAGGGCTCTGTGCAGACCACTCGAGTTATTCCAGTCCAATGAGCGCTAAATCTTTTGTCGGCTAAGGAAAAAAGCTTGCGGCTTACGGCTATGCACAGACAGACTGTCCCATCCTCCCTTTATACTCTGCATTTTTTTTTGTCATAAATGAATGATTAGTTTTATTTGCCTTAATTTATGGGTTTGTGTTGGCATGCTTTCTTTACTTTTCACAAAGTTTTCTCAGTGGTACTCTTAGTCCTGGTGAACTAGCATGAGTATGTATTTTTGATAGAGATCCCAAAACACTTCTAAAAGTGTCTAAATAAGGACATGCTGTAAATGCTGTAAACATTCTACAAATTTAATGTGCAGTTTCATGCATATTCGATGATTTGAAGTTAATCGAGATTTACGCTATTTAGGCTTCTTATGCCTAAATTTGCACTCAGGAGCACTAAGTAGGATACAAACATTTTTCTGAAATTACAGGATTTCTATGAATACTAAATTTCTTGTGTAAACACTTGTACAGGTGATTTACAAATAAATCCTTTTGTATTTAGCTTAATAAATGAGGCTTGTTGTCTCTATTTAGTGAGAACATGATTTGATCTTGATTCTACCCATCTGCTGTATTATGGCTTCTTAACAGTAGTTTTGAGATGCAGGCTGATGCAGAGAACAGAATTAAAGTGCTTCTGCAGTTCAGTACATTGCGCATAATGTAATAATTTATTAAATAATAAAATTAATTAGTATCAGCTTTTTCTTCTCCGTGCTCAGTTAATTTGTTATTTATGTGAAGGCTTGCAAAAGGTTTGGTTTCACTTGACATATTTCTGAACAATGAATTTTAAAATGGTTGTACATTTTCAGCCTTGACCCATCCTGTCCCAGATGTCCAACATGCATGTTGCTTTGTTTAATTTTGTGCAGTGTGAAACAAAATCAAAAGTATCCAGTTAATTCAGAAAATTGAATAATCAAGCAAATGCCCTTAAAGCTGTAAAAGATTTCTATAGAACAGGGGTATCCAATCCTATCCACAAAGGGTCAATGTTGCTGTAGGTTTTCATTCTGGCCAAACTACACAAAGCATTGGATTGATGCTACTGCATAAAATATGTGTTAAAAAATAAGAGACTGTGCTCCACAGGTTGTCATTTGCATGTACCTTTCTTTGTCATTGAAGGTTATAGCTTCAAATAAAGCCTGCAGTCTACTGTTGGCTATCACCACCCGAGGACTAGCATAAGGTTTGACAACCTTCTTCACCTGAAGAAACACAAACAGAAAATACCATTGTATCTGATTATTATAGTAATAAATCTACCAAAAAAATCATCTAGGATTGTGATTGGCACAAAAGTATCAATACATTTTCTTTAATGGTTCAGGTTTCATTTGTTTATATTTGCATTCAGTGACAAATACATGAACCCGATTTGTCTCTGCCATTTTGATAATTTACCTCTGAATGAGATCAATGTCTGTTTCCAGAAGAAAAGGGATTGGTTGAGAGTGACCAATCACAGCCGCTGGAACATAACACTATATGGCCAAAAGTATGTGGACACCTGACCGTCACACACATATTTAGTCCCACTTTGCTGCTATAATATCCTCCACTCCTCTGGGAAGGCTTTCCACTAGACTTTGGAGCATAGCTGTGGGGATTTCTGCTCATTCAGCCACAAGAACAATAATGAGGTTAGACACTGATGATGGGTGAAGAGACCTGGGGTCAGCGTTTCAATTCATCCCAAAAGTGTTCAGTGGGGTTGAGGTCAGGGCTCTGTGCAGGCCACAGGAGCTGCTCCACTCCAACCTTGGCAAATCACGTCTTCATGGATCTCGCTTTGTGCACAGGGGCATTGTCATGCTGGAACAGGTTTGGGGCTCTTAGTTCCAGTAAAGGGAAATCCTAAAGCTATAGCATACAAAGACGATCTAGACAACTGTGTGCTTTCAACTTTGTTGCAACAGTTTGGGGAAGGAACACATATGGGTGTGATGGTCAGGTGTCCACATACTTTTGGCCATATATTGTACATCTTATTTCCCACCCCTATTTTCATACCATTTTCTTGACTCATGAGCAGAGCTTTGCTTCTATGAGTGAGTGAAAGAGAAGTGAAGCTTCTCTCATGACATCTCATACCAACAAACTGGTATTAGCCATCCTATTCTGGGGATGTCTGAGGGGACGTTATCTTTCCAAAAGGTGTCCCAAAACTTTTGACAGTCAGTGTCCTTCAGTTCTCACCTCTGCACAGATGTTGTTCAGTTTGTCACCACAGGAGCCGTAATGTAGACTGAACTCATCAGTGTAGCCCAGAAGAGCAATACAGCCATGAGGCTTCAATACACGTGCTGCCTCCTTCAGGAAACGCTCAGTATCAAACCAGTGAGCTGCAGATGCTGCAGTCAGTAAATCCACAGAGCCATCAGGAAACGGCAGCTCCTCTGCTGGACCTGACCTGTGATAAGCACAATGGTAGTACACAGTAGCAACTCTCCATATCATTTATACTTTGTATTTCTTAATCTACTTGCTTGTGTGATAGTAACTTGAGTATGACAACCACTCTGTTAATGTGTAGTGTAAGAAGCACAGGTCATATTGTCATGATAATTTTAACTAACTCCCAGTGAATAATGTATCATTTTATATTAAACTTTTCACATAAACCCAAGAACAGACAACAGAAAAGTCTTCATGGCAGACCTATAGGTGACATTGGCAAACCCTGGCACTGCCCTCGCTTCCTCCACTTGGCACTCACTGACATCAATTCCCACCACTTTCTGGAAGTGAGGGGCCAGCAGACGAGTGTTCTGTCCTGTCCCACAGCCCAGGTCCACAGCAAGCTCATGAGGAGGTCCTTTCTACCAAACAAACCACATTTATATTTACTCATTTTGCAGACAGTGATAACAAATGTGACTTACAATTGAGCTGAGCAGATGAAGCTCAGGTAATAAAAGATTAAAGTCACACTTATGAGGGAAAGGAAGATAGGGAGAATTTTTTAAAGACCAGTTTGATATTTTCAGAGGATGAAAGCTGGCTTAAAAATTGCTGCAACACTTACATTTACATTTATGGCATTTGGCAGACGCCCTTATCCAGAGCGACTTACAATTATCTCATTTATACAACTGAGCAGTTGAGGGTTAAGGGCCTTGCTCAAGGGCCCAGCAGTGGCAGCTTGGCGGTGCTGGGGATTGAACTCATGACCTTCTAGCTGATCGCCTGTACATGATCACCTGTAGATTTTTCTACTCTGTTTTCATGACATACCATTTTCTTGTCACCTCACTAAATTCACATCTAGTTCACCTTTTCACAAAAATGTCTCTACATTTTGACCTTTTCAGGTGCTGTTACACTGCTACATATTTTTATTGACAGAGAAGTGAGTCAACATAACTTCCACCTCTGCCTTTATGCCTTTTCCCTCATTGTTCATTTCATGTTCCCAGCCCTCTGTGCACTTGACCTTTTATGGAGATTTGTTGTCACCAATACATGCAAATGAACTGTGATAGGAATGAGTTTTGCACTTCATGGGTGATCAACATATGCACAGAAGTATGAAGAAAATCAAAGACTTTTTTTTTTCCAAAACTTTTGTAAATCCAGTTTTGTAAATCCAAAATTCGGTTTTATGTTTGTAAAACCGAACTGTTAATTCAGTTTGGCTTACACAAACATTTGTAACATTAGAGCATAACCTTTTTATAACCTTTTCAATGTACTCCTAAATGTCCTGAATCAGGTGTGTTGGTGCAAGAAAGAGCCCAAACCCTGCAGTGCTTGAAGGGAGACTGAGACATGTGATCTAGGGCTATATTTTAAAGCCATGGTTAGTAGTATAAAAAATAATGACAGCATGAATGAATATCTATCCTACCTTTTTGTTCAGGTACTCCAGAATGAGCTCCATAACCCTCTCGGGTGGAATTATGCGATACTTTTGGTAAATTGATGCATGGTGTTTCTCCTCAAACAGCCTGTGAGCCATGGCAATCTCCTCTCACTTGAGTTTCTTCCCAAGAGTGACTCAGCAGGTGTTTAAGCCCATGTACTGCTCACACTCTGGCTAATCATTACTTCAAAAAAGAGAACAGAGAAATATTATCTACTGAAAAATCACTTGGGTAAACAGTATGTGTTGAAGGTTATCACATATCCTTAGTAACAGTGGAGACTGGTATAACTAGTAAGTATTTTCCTGTGTAATAAATAAGTTTCTTTACCAAATTATCACACATTATCACACACATTATCACACACACAACCTACCTAGAGTAGGTCAGTATTATTTCATACTGGAATAGTCATTTCAGTCCTGTTTGTTTATCAGCAGATACACTCACCATCCAATTTATTAGGAACACCTGCACATTCATGCAATTATCTAATCAGCCAATCTTGTGGCAGTAGCACAATGCAAAACACCATAACTGCATGAATGTGCAGACTTAAAGGATCTGCTCTTAACGTCTTGGTGCTGGATACCACAGCACACCTTCAGGGATCTAGTGGAGTCCATGCCTCGACGGGTCAGGGCTGTTTTGGCAGGGGTACGCGCTGCTGGGGGCGGGGTTAATCTATATGCATCACTACCTTATTTCCTAATTAAGTGTAATACTATAAATACACACTTACAGTCGACAGTCGCCCCGAACGCTTTTAAACAAAATAAACTCACCATCGGCGCGTTGCCAACTGTGTCACGTGATGTAAACTGACAGAAGGACGCTAGAGCCTTTTATTTATAGTTAAATTATCATTCACTGAAACTCCTCTTGATAAGAGTTTCGTGCACGCCAAAACGTCTTTCCAAACGGCGCTCTCTGTGTGTGTGCGTTCAAATCGAGTTGAAACCTTCCACAACGGAAATGTGAAAGCCAAGGGAAAACGGCACGCAGGCAATTCTCACGCCCTCTTGCAGTTTTTCTCGCGAGATTTTCACAACCATCTTAAAGACAACGCGTTTTGCTGCAGACCTCCTTTTTCATTCTACTGTATGTTCATTACGTGATATTTTGTGATAAAAACGAACTCATGGGTCGTATTTACGAAATAAAAGGTCTAGTTACTTCAGCTGGTTATTACCAGATAATATGCTGTTTTTTTAACATCATGCTTTAAAATGAAAAATAAATAAATAAAATAAAATAAAAATGTATGTAGGTATGGTAAAAACATTGTGAGACTACACCAGTTACAAGCACTGTGAAACATTTTTTTATTATTTACAGCATCTTGCTGCATTTTATGTAGCAATTTCTCCTTAAATGGAACAGATACAATATCATGATATTTTACTAGATGACACATTAATAATTTTTCACATCACTAATCCATACAAGGAATGAAGTGCAAACTGGGATAATGTTAGTCAAGCACACCACTTATAAAATTTATTCTCTTGATCAATAGTCATGCTGATTTACAAAGGCCAGAAGTGATATTAAACGTGGCATATTTATTAAGAGTTATGTCGTTTCTACTCAATTAATGTAATCAGAGTTCAGTGACAGTTTCAGACTCAAAACCCTTACAAGAGATTTTTTTTTTTTCCCAGATCTTTGGTGGGTTTGGAGAAATTCCATGCAAATATCAACTTTATGGAAAAACAAAGTTGTGAGCACAGGAACAAAACCACCATTATAATGTTCACTCATGTCTTTCACTCATATATTACTGTATTTAATTTCTCTGGTCGAATTATAGAAAAAGTAGCATTGTTTATGTTATTGTTAATATGTCATATATATGGTGTACTGGTTCAGACACATCAGTGACACAAAAATGCCACATCCATAATGCCAGTTTGTTCTCTTTCATGTTATGCATATGATCCTTTCTGCAGTGTGCAATCTCCCACAAAGGTTCGTCCATTTGTCACATGCTGATAAATTACCATGTATTTGAAGCACGTAAATCAGTGCATGAGTTTTTGTGATTTGTCGGTATTGCCCTTAAGATCACAAACAAACGCAAACTGACTCATTAATTCAAAGCTTGCCTTTGCTGTGAGTCATTTTATTGGCCAATGTGAGTGCAAATATCACATGCATAACACTAGAATTGGCTTTGGGATTTGGATTGAGCAATTTTTTTATACACATCCCTCGTTAATAATAATAATAATAATAATTATTATTATTATTATTATTATTATTATTATTATTATTATTATTGCCAACCAAGCTAACTCCGGACACGAATGCAACTTTGGATGGATTCCACCTGGTGAGGGCAGACAGGATGAAGGAAAGCGGTAAGAGGAAAGGAGGAGGGCTGGCAGTATTTGTAAATGACCGATGGTGTAATGCTAGGCATATCACTGTGAAGGAACAAATTTGCTGTAAGGACATTGAGCTGTTAGCCGTTAGCTTGAGGCCATACTATCTACCAAGGGAATTCTCGCATGTTATCGTGGTGGCTGCGTATGTTCCCCCCTCTGCTAACGCTGATGCTTTCTGTGATGTCCTCCACTCGGTCATAAGCAAGCTACAGACAAAGCACCCACAGGCCCTCTTTCTTATCTTTGGGGACTTCAATCATGCCTCTCTTTCCCACATGCTGCCCACTTTTAGTCAGTATGTCACCTGCCCTACCAGAGACAATAAAATACTGGACTTATTATACGCCAACACCAAGGAGGCATACAGGTTCTGTGTGGAGAACCCTGGATTACTCCTGCTATAAAGACACTATTCAAGGAGAAAAAGAGGGCCTTTAAAGCAGGAAACAAAGAAGAACTGAGGGCCTTACAGAAGGAGCTGAGGAGGAAGAACAGGGAGGGCAAAGACTGCAACAGGAGGAAGATGGAGGATCAGCTGGAACTGAATAATATCAGCGGAGTCTGGAAAGGACTAAAAACTATCTCAGGCCACAAGAAAACTGACTCCCAGGCCGTGGGGGATAGGAAGTGGGCAAATGATCTGAACCTTTTCTTCAATAGGTTTGACCAGTCACATGCTTCTCCCCCCACCCAGTCATCTCAGCGGTGCCCCACCATCTCTGTACTCCCAGCAGTCTGCCCCACCCCACCCCTAGCCTCTCCAGGACTTCTAGCTCACAGCCATCTCTCTCAGTCACTTCCACCATAACGCCATCCTCCACACCTTCTGTCACAACTCCACGCCCCACACCCACACCTTCCAGCACACAGTCCCCCTGCCCTAGCATGTCCCTTACTACAGACCAGAGCTGCACTTAGGAAAATAAAGGCAAGGAAGGCTGCTGGACCTGATGGCATCAGCGCTAGGCTCCTCAAGTCCTGTGCAGACCAGCTATGTGGGATAGTGGAGTTCATGTGAATTTCTGCTGTTGTAGCTCATTTACCTCATTTTTTGATGTTTTGTGCATGCTGAGATGCTTTTCTGCTGTTCATGGTTATAAAGAGTGATTATATGATTTACTGTATCTTTCCTGGCAGCTTCACCTAATCTGCCATTTTCTTCAAAATCCCAGGAGATCAGCAGTTTATGAAATACTCAAACAAGCCCTTCGGGTACCAACCATCCATGTCATGGTTAAAGTCACAGAGATCACACTTTTCCCTATTCTGATGTTTGATGTGAACATTAGCTGAAGCTCTTGACCTGCATCGGCATGATTTTATGCATTGTGCTGCTGCCACATAATTGGCTGATCAGATAACTGCATGAATGTGCAAGTGTACAGGTGAGTGGATGGTGAGTGTATATCTATGTTCACATTAACTAGATTTCTGATCAGCCTCACCTGTTCACAATCATACACACACTCTCATTAATAATCCAGATTTTCACTCACTCATTGTGAAATCTCACTACTGGGGCCTCATTTATAAAGTCTTTACGCTCAAAAATGGGTCTAGAAACCGGGATATTATAAAGAAATACTTGGCAGGAAAGTGAGTGTATATTTCCAGAAGCTCTGACCCATGTGTAGAGCCATCCGCAACATTTGGCGGGAATTAACAGACACCCTGTGGATCTGTATGGAATTACAGCTAAATGAGTAAATCAGTTCTCTCACACTACACTTCATATCAAATTATGCAACTCTATAATAAATGCGTATAGGCTACTTGGCTATGAGAAACATTAAATTCTAACAGTATTTTCTTATTGAGTTTTTTTGTTTATTTGTGTCTGGTCACTTATGAGTCTATGTATTGGTATTTATTGCTTCAAATGATTATATACAGCCTTTTAGGTTGTTTCAGTAGCAACTTGGTTGGTATTACTTGTGGCTAATTACATTTGCAGCAATCAGATCACATCTGTATATGTTCAACTTCTGAAGTCTACAGTGATATTGACTCAGTCATTTGGGCCTTCAAGAAGCCATCCACATTTCAATAATGTTTTTAGTGTACTGTTGCTGACTTCACCTCAGCATTTACCTTTGATGGAATCACCATGAGTATCTAAAATATAATGTGATGTAATAGTACTATAATGTGCATAACATCTCTTAATGTTGTTTTATTCATAACATTTGCTTGTTTTTAATTTTAATATTAATATTATGAATAATTATTAATATAAATATTAAATAAGGGAGTTTCACAAATATTTTTGCCTTCCACTGTTTAAATGCTGTTAAAATTGTTATTATTATTATTATTATTATTATTATTATTATTATTATTATTGGTATTTTTAATCTCACCCAAACCCCTCCAGCAATTCCTTCACACCCCACAGTATGATTAAACCTCAGGTTTCAGGACAAGGTGTAATAATTTTTGCCGTTTATAAGATTACACTCTTCTGACTGAGATCCAGTTCATCCCACTGGGAATTGGAGCATTCTGTGTCTTGTGTCCTAAACTGGAAGAGTGAATTTAACAGATTCCAGCAATTAAATCATTATTCTCAGTCCAGAAGAGTGAAATTCATCACTGGATAAATTTGTACCAAAATTACAGTTAATTCATCTGTAGTGCATACTTAAAACTTAAGTAAGTGTTATCTGCTGTTACTGATGTAAATGATGACTGTAACAGGTCATAAAGTGTCTCTCTAAAACTCCTCC
>CM075007.1:6675059-6686894 GCA_037576675.1 Pangasius sanitwongsei
TCCTGTTTTTGGTGGTAATATCATGGCGTGGGCATGTATGGCTGCCAATGGAACTGGTTCTCTTGTATTTATTGATGCTGTATAGATGGTGTATAGAGCCAAAAATGTTAGAATTGTGTCGATGTCCCAATATTTATGGACCTGACTGTATACTGTATCACCCTATACAGATACATTCAGGAAAAAAGGAAGATGGATAGGAATGGAACTACTGAGCTTCGAAGAGTAGGCTACATGCCAGCCACTCAAGTTTTCACACCCAGCCAGGAGTAAACCCTTAAGAATAACCTCTTAAGGGATTCTGATATTGATTACGGCTTCACTTACCAGGAGGTAAGGCCAATACTTGCATGAGGTCAGGCAATAAGTTAAGATAATAATAATAATAATAATAATAATAATAATAATAATAATAATAAATAAATGATAAACAATAACCTGACAAATATATAACATGCAGTATCTACACATCATAAATACAATCCCCTCCCTTTTGAATTAATTCTGTTCCTACCATCATGAGTTACATCATCAATAAATATTAGCAAGTTGATTCCAGATGCAGCGACAAAAGCCCAAGCCATGACTTGACCGATGAGCTTGTATGTTTTGGATCATGAGCAGATCCTTTTTATCTCCACCCTTTGGCCTTTCCATCACTTTGGTAGAGGTTAATCTTGATTCCAGATCTTTTGTGGCTCATCTCTGTATTTCTTTGTAAATTCCAATCTGGCCTTCTGATTCTTACTGCTGATGACTAGTTTGCATCTTGTGGTCTAGCCTCTATATGTCTGCTCTCCAAGTCTTCTTTGAATGGTGGATTGTGATACCTTCACACCTGTCCTGTGGAGGTTGTTGGCATCAACTGCTATTGTTTTCCTTGGTCGACCTGTTCAACGGCTGGTAATTATTACACCGGTGGTTTCTTTCTTTTTCAGTGCATTCCAAATTGTTGTATTGGCTATGCCCAATGCTTGTGTAATGGCTCAGGTAGATTTTTTCCCTCTTTGGCTTGCTTTTCTCTCCAAGAGCAGACATATTAAATGTTTTAATCTATTTAACAGGGCACACCTGAGCAACAAGAAACTCCTGTCAGTCACATGTTCCAGTATTTTTGATCACTTGAAAAATGGATGGGTTCAAACAAAAGGTGCCATGTTTTAAGTTGTTGAACACATCTAGATGTAAATGTCAGGAAATGAAAGCTGAAATTCTGTTATTCGTCTTTGGTTCTCAAACCTAAATATCTACAGTGTATAGCAGAAACAAAATAATTGGCCATACTGTTTCAATATTTTCAGAGGAGAGTGTATTCAGCCTATATTACACACCCACACAGTAGACATACCATACAGGTACATGCAAATACATCCATTCATACACTGATACACAGACACATAATTATTAAAGAAGAACTTAGTTACGAATTACATTCAGTTCATTTGTACATCATATGGTGCTCTATATTTATATATCCACTCAAGGATACATTTTATCTAAGAAAGTGCTTCATCTGCAAACATTGTACTATCCACTGATATTTGCTTTGTTGTTTTACAGAACTACAAGGCCACAGTGAAAAGGTGAGTGATGTGGTTCCTGTCTCTCTCTCTCGTTCTCTGTGTTTCTGAATCCAAACCCACAGCAACACTGACTCCTGAATGTTTTTGCAGAGCCCAGAGCACACTGCAGCATCCAGAGGAGCTTTCAGGAGCACTGATCCATGTGGCAAAACATCTGTCCAACCTAAAGTTCAGAGTCTGGGAGAAGATGCAGGATGCTGTCCAATACAGTAAGACTCTTCCTTCCTTCTGTACCGCACGCTATACAGTCTGAGTGTAAAACACTTTGCAGCTGAAACTCACTGAGGCCAATTACAAAGGAAATACACTTCTTACCATCTCGGACCAGATCAGAAGACTATGTTCGCTCGTGAGCAGCGAGACAAGGGAAATAATCATCAAGACAGGATTATAATTGAAAAGGTGAGTATTTTTCTTATACACTTGAGATTCAGTTAAGGAAAACAAAAAAAAAGGGGGAAGACAAAGACAAGGTGAAATTCACAGTTGATTACAATAAATTCCTATTTAACATCCTTAACATTTCAAATGATCATTTTCAACATAATAAAAATACAAAGTTGTCGTCAGATGAGTCAGCTCAGCTCGTTTATTCCTCGGATGCAATACAAACGCAGTTATCAGCTTTCCTGTTAGCGTGTGTTAACATAATGTTAATATTTCAAACCCATGAATTTCAGTTATTAAACTGGTTTCTCTTACTTAGCCTCTAACTTTAGGACTGCAATTGACGTGCGTCACTACTCCAGCAGCCATTTCCCTCTTTTTCCCCGAGATGAGACTGCTCATGTCTACTTAGCGCTCATGATGACGCAACCGAATAAAGGCCGAGCTAATTCCAATTATTTAATTTAATTTCAATTTATTATTTTTATTTTATTTTTTAATTTTTTTTGTGACGTCTACTGTCATTTCTTCAACAATCTTTAATTTCCCATTAAAATAAACAGTAAAATGTTTATATGTGCATCTTAATGCTTATTTTCCTTTTACAGGTTCAATATGGGCATAGTAACCTAGGTTACACTTCCTTTGTGTATTAATTGTTTTCTCTGTTTTGTTTTGTTGTGTTTGTTCTTCTCAGCACCTGTAACTCTGGACCCCAACACTGTTCATCCTAAACTCATTGTATCTGATGATCTGACCAGTGTGAGACGCAGTGATGAGGAACAGAAACTTCCTGATAATCCAGAGAGATTTGATAAATATCGCTGCATCCTGGGCTCTGAGGGCTTTAACTCAGGGACACACTGCTGGGATGTTGAAGTTGGAGACTGTACACAGTGGTTTGTGGGTGTGATGACAGAATCTGCTCAGAGGAAGGGAAATGTATTCTCCAGAAATGGAGTATGGTATGTGTTATATTAAATATAGAGCAGGTTCTACACCAGGTTCTTTCACTCTCCTCTCAGTAGCACAGAAACTCCAGAGGATCGAAGTGCAGCTGGACTGGGACAGAGGAAAGCTGTCATTCTCCGTCCCTCTCACTAACACACACATACACACTTTCACACACACATTTACTGTCAAATTACTGCCATTCCTAGATATATTTGGTACAAAATCTCCTCTAAAGTTCCTCTCACTTCAGTGCTCTGTAAGAGTGAATCAGATCAGTTAGAGCTGATATTGTTTTATTCCAGTTCATTAATGAAATATTGCAGATTAAAAGATTCATATTCTTTTTGAAAGTTTTTTTTTTAACTGAAGCCCTGAAACACACTTTGTGTATTTGTTTAAGTCATAGGTTATTTTGACTCAATTCAAAATTATGATAGAATACACTATATGGACAAAAGTATGTGGACACCTGACCATCACAGCCACATATGCTTGTTGAGTATCTCATTCCAAAACCATGGACATTAATTTGGAGTTCATCACCCCTTTGTTGTTATAATAACTTCCACTCTTCTGGGAAGTCTTTGCACTACATTTTGGAGTGCAGCTGTGAGGATTTGTGTTCATTCAGCCACAAGAGCATTAGTGAGGTCAGACACTGATGTTATGTTTTAGTTAGTCAGGGAGAAAGGGAAGCACTTCTTGTGTGTTTATTATCTTTATTTTATGTATAGAGGTAAGGTAGCTTCTTCCTGTACTGTTGGTTGGGTGTGTGTTTGTTATGTTGGCCCTGACTGGTCTGATGATATAGCAGTGGCTGTATACCCACTTTTCACAATATATCTCATAAACAACAACAACAAAAAATTTGTCAGAGTGCATTGTTCATTCACATCGACCAGTCACACCTTTTCTGCTATCAGCCCCAACCCTAGAGTGGAGCATAACGTACGTAATAAACAACCAGGATAACACTCCATGATCACATGACATAATGCACACACATGTTCACACACTCATTCCCACCTAGTGTCAATTTAGAGTCACCAGTCCACCGACAGGGTGTTAATCACAGGAACGAGAGGAAACTTTCTTGAAACAACCTTTCAAAAAGAATGTAAATCTTGTCATTTGTAAAGGTTAATTAGCTATACACACAGACACTAGGGTTGAATGTTTAACAAGTTTTATTGAAGGTTAGGGTAGGAAGGAGTATGTGAGAAGGGAGCCTGGTCAAGGCCAGGATTTGAACTCAAGCCACCAGTGCAGAGGTCGGCTGCTCGGTCAATGCGTCACAGGTAAGTAGGGATGGAGCGAAGAAGAGTGTGAGCAAACTTGAATGGTTGTCGAGGCTGGGGCTCGAACTTGGGTTGTCGGCATAAGAGTCAACTGCTGAATCGGTACGACAGAGTAAGCGAATAGCAAACACTGGATATTGTTGTGGAAACTTTCTCCGTGCAGAATAAAGAAAAAATAACTTTCCAAAGTCAAAGGGTTTTGGATACAAAAAGTCAGACTTCATTGAAGCAGTCAACAAAGCCGAGATGTCTAGATCATCTCATTTACATAGTCATGGCTCATGCTTTTATACACTTCTAAAACAATGATCTCATTAGGTGGAGTTTTCTCATTTTCCTTTTTATCATGCCCCTGACCTTTCGCTACAATTATTTCATTGTTCCTCTATCTTCATTTTGACTGTGACGTGAGCTCAGTTAGTTTATTTATTTATTTTTAAAATGTTAAAATTCATCACAACCTTAACAATGCACTGTTTAACATTCATCACAACATTATAAATGCACTATAAGAAATCATAAATGTCAAACTGGTGAAAAAGATACAAACTTCAGTACTCTGGTAGAGAAAGAGCATTTTCCAATGAGAAATGACAGCAAGCCTGGACTGAAAATTTATGAATGAGAACTGTGTGCTTGTTGATTTCCCACAAGCTGGAGTCTCATCAGTCTGTCATTGTTTTCTTTGTTCATATATACACATATATTTGTGTAAAATCACATGCTGTAAATGCATAAAGTCACAATCTCTTCATGAATAAAATGTACCAACATGTACTACATCTCTTCTTTCTGATTATTTTAATTCTTGATGGATTATATGATAATCATACATAAATCATACTCTTGATCAAGAAAATTCTTCTATAATAGCAACCCACACCAGCAAACACAAGAAGGCAGGATGAGTCATCGCACTGGTGATGAGTGGCTGAAGAACCGGGGTTTAAATATGCTGCAGATTGGTGAGCTGATAAGGAGCAGGTGTGTTCAATTAATCAATCGGGAGAGGTGCAAAGTGGAGCCCAGAGGCACACACACACATGCACACACACACAACAGAAATGAGAGAGAGAGAGAGAGAGAGAGAGAGAGAGAGAGAAAACAGTGGGACAGTAAGAAGGGAAAAACGGGGAAACACGGGGAAGTACACAGGGGATATGGCCTGGACCATGACACAGAGATGTTTTTGGGAGGCTGGAGAAAACCAGAGAACCTGGATGGAACTCACGTGGATGTGGGGAGAACATGAAAAAACTCTGTGTTTTAGCAAATCAGGACCATAAATTGCTGGTATACTATCTGTGTTTTTAAAAAGTGAACTTGATGCTGAAAAATACTGTCACTGTTACTAAGAACATTTTAAACATAAAGGTTTAGGTTTATGGTTACAGAAACAGTCATGGGGAAAAAGACAGTGCACCCTCCTTCAATTCAATGTTCTTATTTATCAGGGGCTAAATAACAATTTTGTGGTCCTCATCAAATTTTATAAACAAACAAATAACCTCAGGTGATAACAAAAAACACTTTTCAAAAAAAGTAAACCAACATTCAGAAACCATGTAGGAAAAGATAAGTACACCCTTTCTATGTCTACGAACATTAAGAGAGTACTTAGCAGCCAGGTATTACTAATGAAATGCACAAGATTAGTTATTTATCAAGAAGTTACTACTTCTAATTTGAAAAAGCATGTTGAAATAAGTTTAGCTAATTTGCTAACACTAACTGAATATAAATATTTAACTAAGGTTTTGTTTGTTTGTTTGTTTTTTTGCTAAGGCCAGGTTAGGTTATAATATATTCCAGTAGCTAACATAATTGGCTTGATTATCAAATTCTTGGTTTCAGTAAGGTTTTGTTTTATTTATTATTATTATTTATTTATTTTTTTTTTTTTTTTTTTTTGTCGTCATTTATTTCCCAAAAATGTGTTTGGAAGAGAAACTAGAAGTATATAGACTAGACCTTTTTTTTTCAATAAAAGGGTTACTTTACTGTGCTTGCTATTTGGAGGAAATACACCATGAAGCCAGTGGAGCATTACAGAGTTGAAACCCTAAAACAACGTGTGTGTGTGTGTGTGTTAAATTGCCCCAATATTATTTACATCAACAGCATTTAACTTTATACAGAGTGACAGATTATCATCATTATTGAGACCTCATCAGATAATGTATTGGTCAACCTTAATAGTTTAATTGTCGAGCTACTGATCATTGTGGTGCATGTTGAGGTCTTAAATTTTAGTTAGCAATAAACAGAAAGTTATCTTCTGTGCTTGATGTCTTTCTAGATACACACCCAAAAAAGTATATTCTATACAGAGAAAGCTCCAACAGTAGTAATTTGGCCCTCATCTGCAAGTCCAAAAAGTCTTACGAGAGAATAATGTGGATCCGGCAGCTAAACCACACAAACGAGATAATGATAGCTGCAGAAAGAGAGAAAAAACTTAGAGTACATGGAGAGATTGTACCAGGGAAGCATTCATCCACATTCTACAATGGAAATGATTTCATCTTTCACATCTCACCTGTGAAATTCAGTTACAGTGGAACATATAGATGTCTTGTGAATGATAAGACCACCTTTTCATCCTTAACACTCCACACTGTAAGAGGTTTGTAACCCAGTGAACTTTTATACTTTTTTCAGTAGTATCACAAAGAATATTTTACACTTCTGTTGACACATATTTCTCTTAGTCTTCACAGACACAGCCTAGCTACTGAAATTACCGTGCACTCACTAGACGCAGCAAGGCATGTGAGTGTAGTTTGGCCTTTACCATTGACTGCAAAGGATTTTCATCCAAGTATTAAAATTATGGTTATATTTACAATTATGTCACTTTGTCCAAATACCTTTGAGCCCCTGAAGAAGAAGAAGAAGAAGAAGAGCTCTGCTATGCCTCCATCAACTCAGTGGAACTTGGTCATAGTAAAATCAATCAATTTAAATGTAGCTATTTTTTAAAATAGTCCTTCTCGGCATCATATCATCATTTGCAAATTAATGATAGGGCTATACCAGATTCTGGACAAGGTTGGTCACATATCGATCAGGGACTAAACGGAATCATATCATATTGTCTGGAAGGAGGTTTCCAACCCTAACTGCAAGCTACTTACAAGAGAACATTTTTCTGTGTGTCGTGCTGCATCTGTATTCACCAGTGCCACTTTACTATACTGACTCTGCAGAATCTACAGAATCTGCAGCAAACTCCACATCCCAGAATGCACCGTGGTCTACAAATATGGCTGCCATGGCTTACACTTCCCAAACCACAATGAGCGTCACGTTCAAGTATGTCTAATTACTGAGTTCAAACACCTGGACTCAATCACACACACACACACACACACACACACACATTATATTAAGCACTCACTAATGCTCAGTTGATGTTAAGTATTGTCCAGTGTTTTTCATAGCCTGACATACCAAGCCTTGTTTATGGTGCACGCTTATGTTTTTACTGATCTTGTTTATGCTCTCTGTATTTTGATTCCGGTTTTTGTCTCGTCAAGTCAATTTGCTATTCGCACGACCCTATGTCTGTTTCTGACCATGCTATTGTCTCATATTTTGGATTTGTCCTGCCTTTCTAATAAAGCATTTACCTGCAACTGCAGCCATCTCAGCCACCTGACAGACATTTGTGTCAATACAGCTTTATATAGATATTGTTTCAGACCCTAACTGATCTCCTTAAAGGAGATTTTTCTCAGATCTTTGAAGGTTTTGGTACTGGG
This sequence comes from Pangasius sanitwongsei, assembly GCA_037576675.1. Classification (NCBI taxonomy): domain Eukaryota; kingdom Metazoa; phylum Chordata; class Actinopteri; order Siluriformes; family Pangasiidae; genus Pangasius; species Pangasius sanitwongsei. The sequence continues at coordinate 6,683,046 of CM075007.1, forward strand.
ATCACCTCTGGTGGCATCCCTTGTTCTGTACAGTATGATCATATGATCTCGTGTCCCCACAATTTTTAAGCTATTTTTTTGTATGGTGGAATATGGACTTAGTATACCATTATCATAATTATAATATAATTATAATTATATCAATTATAATATTTCTTTGCAGGTGCAGCAATTTTTTTTAAAAGTAGAAATTCTGTATGTGGGTATTACCTCCAACTCAGGTTTGAGGGTAAGGGCAGTATTTTTTGCTGTTTGTAAGATTGCACTGTTCTGACTGAAATCCAGATGTGAGGAGTTAAAAGTCAAGATCATGCCATTGGTGATTGGAGCATTCTGGGCTTTATATCCTTAACTGACATATTATAGGATTTAGAACATCAATCTCAGTGCAGTTCAATTCTTTCACTGGATAAATTTGTGACAAAATTACTGCTAATTGTCTTAGCCGTCAGTATTTAAACATAAGTAAGTGATATCTGCTGTTTCTAATGTAAATGATAACTGTAACAGGACATAATGTGTCTCTCTAAAACTCCTCCTATTAAGGAAGTGCTGAGTTTGAAATGACTGCAGTCCTTCATAAACAGCCTGCAGTGTTCTGCTTTGGGGAGTTTAGTTTTATTCTTGGTTTATGGAGAAATCTGAGTCTCATTTTCAGCACTGTGAAAGGAGGTGATTACTAACTGGAGCTACAAAGTCGTCTGTTTAACTTTATTGAAACCTGAAATCAGGGTGTGATTACTTTTTATCAAAGTGAAAGTGAAACTCTGAGTGTTCAGACTGGAGAGAAAAAAAACAGCAGCAAAATAAAATGGCTTCTAAGTTTTCAGAGGAGGATTTCTCCTGTCCTGTGTGCTGTGAAATCTTCAAGGATCCTGTTGTTCTGCGCTGCAGTCACAGTGTGTGTAAAGTGTGTTTGCAGCAGTTCTGGGAGACCAAAGGATCCAGAGAATGTCCTGTTTGTAGGAGGAAGTCATCGATGACTGATCCTCCCATAAGTCTGGCCTTAAAGAACCTGTGTGAGACTTTCTTACAAGAGAGAAGTCAGAGATCGTCATCAGCATCTGAAACAGTCTGCAGTCTGCACAGTGAGAAACTCAAACTCTTCTGTCTGGATGATCAACAGCCGGTGTGTGTGGTGTGTCGGGATTCAAGAAAACACACCAACCACAAATTCTGCCCCACTGATGAGGCAGCAACAGACTGTAAGGTAAATAAAATTTATGCTAATGGTTGTATCACATAAGAAACTTGAGAATAAAGTTTATTTTATACATTAATTCCTGAACAGATCCACTACAAAGAATATGGTGTTGTTTATAATTAACACTGCACAAATAATTAATTAGTTGATAATTAACAATTATGTTGTAATCAATTTAATATTCAAGATTCAAAATTCAAATAACTTTATTAATCCCAGGGGGAAATTGCTTTGCCATGTTACAATTGCTCTCAAGAAAGAAAAAAATAAAAAAATAAAATAAAATAAAATAAAATAAATATATACCTATACAGTGTATATATATATATATATATATACACAAAAATGAAAAAAGTAAATCAATAAATTAAAAATGAATAAGGAAACATACCCATAATGATGTAGAACTGTACCAGTGAAGATGATAGTTTAGATCAGGTGTGACGTTAACTGAAGTGCAATGGAATGACAAATGTTGAGTATGATAAGTCCAGTGTGGTAACGGTAATTAAGTACAGTTAGTTATATAGTATGTATTGCACACTAATCTTAGTATTAATAAATAGGCAGTAATAATAAATTTGTATTGCACATGAAAGTCCCTTATTGCATATGCATTACACATGAAAGTCCCAGCACTTATAGCGAGGAGTTGTACAGCTTGATGGCCACAGGGATAAAGGATCTTCTGAAGTGCTCAGTGGAACACTTGGCAGTGATCAGTCTCTGGCTGAAAGTGCTCCTCCGGTCGACCAGCACACTGTGTAGTGGGTGAGAAGGGTTGTCCAGGATTGAGTGGAGTTTTGACAACATCCTTCTCTCAGCCACAACGTGAACAGGGTCCAGCTCCATGCCAAGTACAGAGCCAGCCCTCCTGATTAGTTTGTCCAGTTTATTTCTGTCTGCCACCTTCATGCTACTTCCCCAACAGACCACTGCATAGAAAATGACACTAGACACCACAGACTCATAGAACATCTGCAGCATGGTGCTGCAGACATTGAAAGACTTGAGCCTCCTCAGAAAATACAGCCTGCTCTGGCCTTTCTTGAAGAGTGCTGTTGAGTTTGATGTCCGGTCCAGTTTGTTGTCTATATGGACTCTCAGGTATTTGTAATCTGCAACAATCTCAACTTCCTCACCATGAACAGACAAAGGAGTGACGGGGGTCCTGGATTTTCTAAAGTCCACTACAAGTTCCTTTGTTTTCCTGACATTGAGCTGTAGGTGATTGAGCTCACACCAGGTAACAAAGTTGTCGACTACCGTCTGATATTCTGAGGTGTCACCACCCTGAATACATCCAACAACATAAACAGCCAGCAGTGTTCTGCTCTGGGGAGTTTAGTTTTATTCTTGGTTTATGGAGAAATCTGAGTCTCATTTTCAGCACTGTGAAAGGAGGTGATTACTAACTGGAGCTACAAAGTCGTCTGTTTAACTTTATTGAAACCTGAAATCAGGGTGTGATTACTTTTTATCAAAGTGAAAGTGAAACTCTGAGTGTTCAGACTGGAGAGAAAAAAAACAGCAGCAAAATAAAATGGCTTCTAAGTTTTCAGAGGAGGATTTCTCCTGTCCTGTGTGCTGTGAAATCTTCAAGGATCCTGTTGTTCTGCGCTGCAGTCACAGTGTGTGCAACAATCTCAACTTCCTCACCATGAACAGACAAAGGAGTGACGGGGGTCCTGGATTTTCTAAAGTCCACTACAAGTTCCTTTGTTTTCCTGACATTGAGCTGTAGGTGATTGAGCTCACACCAGGTAACAAAGTTGTCGACTACCGTCTGATATTCTGAGGTGTCACCACCCTGAATACATCCAACAACATAAACAGCCAGCAGTGTTCTGCTCTGGGGAGTTTAGTTTTATTCTTGGTTTATGGAGAAATCTGAGTCTCATTTACAGGGTAAAGAGGAAGGGAGAAAGAACTGTCCCCCGAGGAGCACTGGTGCTGCAGATCACAGTGTCAGACACACAGTTCTGTATGCAGACGTACTGGGGGCAGCCAGTGAGGTAGTCCATAATCCAAGAGACCAGAGGAGTGTACACCTGCATGTTCTTCAACTTCTCCTCCAGTAGGGTGGGTCTGATGGTGTTAAAGGCGCTAGAGAAGTCAAAAAACATAAACCTCACAGACCTCCCCGGTTTCTCTAGGTGAATATAGGTTTGATGGAGCAGGTGGACGATGGCATCATCCACTCTAAGTTGAGGCTGGTAGGCAAACTGTAACGGATCAAGGAAAGGTTTGAAAAGGGTCCGAATGGATCTGAGGATCAGTCTCTCGAAAGCTTTCATTAGATGAGAGGTCAGTGCTACTGGCCTGTAGTCATTGGGGTCAGAGGGCATGCTACTTTTGGTACCGGCACTAAGCAAGATGTTTTCCATAGCACCGGGACCCTCTCCAGATGTAGGCTCAGGTTAAAGATGTATTGTAGCACACCACAAAGTTGCAGGGCACAGGCTTTCAGTATTCTTGGGCTGATTCCATCAGGGCCCGCAGCATTTGTGGGGCTAAGCCTGCTCAATTCCCTTACTTGATCCTCTGAAATGGTGATGGTTCCAGAGGAATCTGGCATAGTGGCCACTACGTGAGGGGGATGGACTGGTGAATGTGTAGTGAAGCTGTAGGAGGGGTGCATTTGA